>JASANG010002963.1:0-44509 GCA_030248215.1 Enoplolaimus lenunculus
CGCATTGCATCTATTGTTAGATTTACCCGCAACATTGTGCTGCCTTTGCTCGGCTTCACCATGTTGCGAGTAATATCCACTTTCCTACACACTACATGGTTCAACCTTTGCTAGGTTCTACCATGCGGAATTAAAATATTAAGCCTTCGCCTAACCCTACACTTAAGCCAAACCCTGAGCGTAAGCCAAAAAACGGTCAAAATATTTGGCAGGAAACGAAATCCGTATCCGGCTTCGGTACAATCCGACCGGATACGTCAATAGATCCGGTTGTGGTCTCGAATATTATAAAAAACAAATGGGTATCTTGGTGCGATTGTGTATCCGGGTAAACGCAAAACGATTAAGTTTGCTATATTGAAGCACAAAATGAAAAATCCAAGCTAACAATTTAATTTAATACGGTACGAGACTTAACTACTTCCGGTACAGTACAAATTAACAAGTTTTATATCCGGTCTGGCAAAAATCCGCTATCCGTCTTCGCGTAAGCGCAAAACATAAATCTGTGTTTAATCCTAAACCTTCCACGCTTCAAAAGCCCGGTCTGCCAGTGGACCAGCCCGTATAATTAAGATGAGCCAAAATGGTCAAATGTAATTATGTACTTTACAGCATGTGATATTTTCAACTTAACGAACGGTATGATCACTTACTCTACGCCGATATTGAACGAAACGATTCGAGTCGGTGCGAATATAACGTTTCAATGTAACGCAAATTATACCTTGGTGGGTAGCAATTATTCAGTGTGTTCGCTACCGACAACGACAACCGGTACCCAAGGCGTATGGATTCCGCCAGTACCAGACTGCAGAAGTAAAAGCCATAGGCCCGTATGATGGGATATCATAGACTCCAGAGACCGAAGTGGGACGTGAATGGGGTTGCATGATGTGGCTGAGGGGATTTACCTGCGCAATGGAACGAGCCGTTCCATAAAAGGCAACAATAGACTAAATCATATCGCTCCGTATTGTCGATTTTGAAATGAAGTTTTCTCCCCAAACAACCCCCCTCAAATTTTTAAGCAATACTGTACGACACTTTTCACTTCCCAATCAGTGGAGGCTGCCGACCCGTCTTAACCCCACGCACGATTGTAAGAGATCTTAAACATAATGTGGTGGGGCTGTCGCCTACAACCCAGACTAAGTAGTTTGTGGTTTAGACCAGGTGAAATTTGTAACAAAGTATCTTCCTTAGTGTAGGGGTTTGGACAGACGGCAGCATGGTCCCTTGAAGTTGCAGAAGCATAAGGTGAAGTCAACAGTCCCGCTGATTAGAAAGTTACCCACACCGCAATACTCTATAAATGAGGGGGGTGACTTTTTTCACATATCAAATTATCACTAAGGTTTGTAGGGTAAGTTCAGCATTGAGTTTGTGCTCTTCGGAGTCACAGTATTCCTCGAAGTTCAGCCACCGGTGCAAATACGTTCCTTAAGATTAACACGAATTTCAACTCAGGTTTAACGTTCAATTGCAATTATTTGGTTAATTACCGGAACCGTTGCGTTTTTGTTGTTGTAAAGTTTACACGAATACTTTTACGCCGGGCTGAAACTGTGCCACTGCTACTGAGTCATTGTGAACCCAGGGGTGTAAAACTGTGTGCCCTTCACGTGTAGTTTTGCGAACCTCATTTTCTCTCGATAATAACTTTCAGGGTCGCCGACAGCCAGTGTCACAGGTGCAATTTTCCCTCGACCATTTTCCCCCCAGGAAAAATCCACCTAGGTGCAATTTTTCCCCCGGAATAATCCATGGTTCACCGGCAGTGCTGTATCTTATACTCTATCAACTATTATCTGGTCCTTTCATCGGTAATAAGTAAAAGTCACTAGGAGGTTCATTAGCTGCTTAAGAATTTGAATATTACGTAAAAATTGCTACAGTACTCTTGATTTATTGTTATATAAATGCTTTCCAAATAGGCGGAACATCGGTTTATATGACCTCACGGGAGCGGCCAGTTTCTACCTAAACCAAGCCGCATCGAATTTTGTTTCCAGCGTGTCCAGCAATTACTCCGCCTACTAATGGAACAGTGAACTACAGTTCAGGGCCTCCATATTCATCTGGAACGATTGCAACATTTGCATGCAATTTAAACTACACATTGTACGGACACGGAACTGCAGAATGCGTTGTTGATCCTGCAGTTGTTTGGGATTTGGAACCGCACGAATGTCGAAGTAAAATAGAATATTTTTAGTTGCAGACGTTAATATATATACTGGTCACAGTGTGAATTGTATAATTAGCTAACACCATTCAAATCTCAAACCATATCTGACAATGGCATATCAACGTTTACGTTGAACACACAGGAAAAAAATAGCAGAAAATTCGTTTGAAGCGGCGTTTCTTCTATCCGTAACCACGTTACCCGCAACAGCTCAGCTCTTATTAGAAGTATTTATTTCAATGATCAAGCGAGTTATGGGTGTTTGCGAGTGAAATTTTGGACGACGAATCGGACCTAAACCATTTTGTAGGATGTAAACGGATAGTAAAACTGGTCAGCGATACCTTTAGGGCCGTAGAAATTTATACGATGATTTTGTTTCTGGTTTTAAGTAAATTGTGAACCAAGTGTAACAATCGAAGGAGGACTCGTGGCATGGAATGGCAATACTATTACGCTAAGGTGTGATTCGGGCAAATTTTTTGACGACGGAACGATAACAAAAACGGTCGACTGTGCTACAACCCGTCTTAATCCATTGGATACAAGATTTCGTTGCCTTCCTTTGTGTTGTATGTTCAGTTTAAAATTCAGTGAACATATTCTCAAATGTGTGTAGCACCTAACGGGCCCCATGTAAACATCAAAGGCGGAACGTTTTTCTGTGGTTCAAGAATACAATAACCTTATGCTATAGACGAATTTTTTTTGGCTGGCTTAGGCATAGGCTTATAGGCTTAGCTTTAGGAATAATACTTATTCTTACGCGTAGGCTTAGGCTTAGGCTTATGAATCAGCTTATAATACTGTACCGCTCCTGTTGTTTACATTGGCCCACCTAATCACCATAGATGATCATAGGATTGTTACATTTTGAACCGGGAAATAGCCAAGTTTCAACGTTGGCACGTGATATGTATTTTATTGGTCCAATTTGTGCCGAACAATTTAACAACTGCAGGCTTCATATTTGGTCTG
Source organism: Enoplolaimus lenunculus (assembly GCA_030248215.1). Taxonomy (NCBI): domain Eukaryota; kingdom Metazoa; phylum Nematoda; class Enoplea; order Enoplida; family Thoracostomopsidae; genus Enoplolaimus; species Enoplolaimus lenunculus. Next base: position 3,170 of record JASANG010002963.1, read on the forward strand.
TTAGTCGTTGCACACATTTGAAAACACGGTCCCTGTATTTTGCCACGAAGTATACGACGTTGGAACCAAACGGTATTTGTTTGCTTTGCGTCACTAAAAAATCTCACCAAAATTAGCATATAATAAGCTGAGGTTGAAGCTTAGTCTTGATAGCGCTAAGGATACTCGTTAGAACTAGGTTTAGTTTAGTAACGTTAAGTCAAAGGTTAAACCTAGGCTTGCGAAACTAGTTCAAAATTTCATTCCAGGTAATAAAAATTTTAAGGATTCTATATTTACTTGCTTTTAAGATTGCAAATTTTAAAATCATTCAATTTCTGTTTGCTGTGTTTTAAGTGGCAGTTGTTAGTTTGTAAATTGAAATTTAGTCAATCAATACACTGTCGCAAATTGAAACTGAACATTTTGCGCTGTTTTTCTTTGAGTAAATTTGTCAAAATTTTTAAAATTCAGTTTTGCAAACTGAAATAAAATGTTTTATAAATTCATTAATTAGTCGAAATGGCTGGAAAATTTCCACTACCGTGTCATTCCTTTTTGTGCACTTTGCCATAATAAACTGGGCCCATATTACTTTTAGGGGCGTCCCGGTTTCTGGTGGACCTGTAAAAAGAGAAGGTTTATATTCTAGATTACATTAATTTGCTTAGGCTTAGGCTTAGGCTTTGTCTTAGGCTTAGGAATACGCTTAATCTACTGTTACGCCCCTTAAAGTAAGATTTGGCCATAAACAGCATAAGAACGTGGTGTAACTTTTGCCATTTTTTCTAATCAGTACTAACACGAATAGGAGTTGCCGAGCCACGATTTGATTTCAAACGTGGGTGGGGCTTTTGCGGCGTATAAACTCAGGTAATATTTTCCAATAAGCTACCGTAACCGGCCGTTGACGCCCTTAAATGTGCCATATTTTTTACCGTAATCTCCAAAAAGTTCCTGATTTACTATATACCCACCATCTTCCAGCTTTGTTCGTGGCCGTTGATTAAAAAGTATCTCTGACAATTTGTCGTCCGGCAACTTGTCACGCAACAGTGTCCAAAAGCGTATTTCTAAATCTAAGCATAATCATTGAGTGTAAATTCTAAGTCTAAGCATAATGATGATGGCCGACGAATTGTCGAGTAGATGAAATTTCGGATTACAAGCTGTCACGGGACGAGTTGTCGGGCGATGAATTTTATTAAAAACAATCAAATTTGCGTGTTGTGTTGTTGCAGCTATTGATGTTTCACAACACATTGACGATTGTTCAGATATAATTCAGTCGGATCCGACGCGGTTCAATGAACCATACTGTTATTTCTATTCAACGTCATCGCTGGTTCAGCCGCAAAATGCACAAAATTATTGTAATTCGTTTAGCGGAAACTTGGCAATCTTTCGTGGCGATTCCAATGACGAAAATGAATTTTTAGACGAATTCTTAGATGTAAGCATAATCTTCAAAGTTATACCCTAACGCAACCCGTATCCAGGCGTCCAGCTCACCTTGCTTGGGGGACTAAAAATTTTTTCCGGAGGTGGGTACAGGGGTTTTTGGTTGATTTACAAGCGAGGTTGAAAATTTACTTGAGGGGGTAAACTGTTGTTCAGAAGGGCTGAGCCCTCCTGGCTCCCCCTAGGCTAAGGACCTGCAAGTATCTATCTATCATCAGGGTGTCACACTATTACGCTCGGCAAGACGGGGGGACTGGTTGCCTTTCTACAATAATTAATTGACTGCTTTGCTGAATCCATTCACAGTTTTTGGCTAATGTTACTCTTAGGTCCGGCCCGGATTCTGGTGGGTTTGTACAAGATTAGGCTTAGATTTTAAACTACATATTTTTCCTTAGTCTCAGGCTTAGCGATACCCTTTTTCGGCGCTTAAAATTTAGGCTCTGGCTTAGGAATACGGTTAATCTACTGTTACGGTCGTAAAAGTAACGTTGCCCGTTTTTTATATCGAGAAGGTGGTATTCAATTTCAAAGTTTTATCTTGCCAGAATATTTATGGGTGGCGCTAAACGTACCTACCCTGCGTCACCGTATGTCATCATACGGCGTCGTACGTGAGTAATTTGTGTATGCGACACCGCACTGTGACACAAGGTCATGGACGGCGCCGGGCGGTTCTGGCCGGCGGATGACGTCATTAAATATATAGCGCCCCCCGTTCCAAGGCATATACGTTGTGTATCAATCGCTGTTTGTACCAATTAGCTATTGATACCAATCAAAAGCTTATTGGTAGAAATACTGTGCTGTACCTAAAGGCTTATTGGGTCAAGTGCCAATATTTCCAGCAGCATATGTTAGCAATCGTCTATACCAAGACGATCTGATCTAAAATCAAAAGACGGAATCAACAAAACCACAAGCTAAAATCAATACTCAGCGCTTAGGCACTCATGAGGCAGTTTGAAATAATGTTTCGTTTTCGAGTAGCAAGTCGCTTTGTTTTCATAACTGAAACGACCTGGTGGATTGTTGTGAAGTTCAACATTTGTTCCCATATGCGGCCCATGTAAAGATCAGGGGCGGAACGTGTTTCTGCGGGACCGCAATAGAGTAAGCTTAAGCTTTAGACTAATTTTTCTGCTTGGTTTAGGTTTAGGTTTAGGCTTAGGAATATTCTTATTCTTACGCTTAGGCTTAGGCCTCAGGCTTAGGCTTAGGCTCCTTAGGCTTAGGAATATGCTTTTAATACTGTTCCGCCCCTGTTGTTTACATTGGCCCCACATGCTACGATCGCTTTTAAATTGAGGTTTACATGAACCTTTCTGAAATGAAAAATAGTTTCATTCATAACATTTTGGTTTGTTAAATTTTGCGTTTTGGCACAAAACCTTTTTGAGCATTCCTATCTTTGGAACAACCAGCTGACGTCCATAAAACTGCTCTCATTCGCTATGCGAGCCAAATATTTAATATTGTGACGTGGTCCGTAGATACACGCTTAGGTTTAGGTTTAGGCTTATGTTTAGGCTTCACATTTTTAAGCGTTAATATTAATTAATATTTGACAATTAACTGAAGTTATGCGTTTTCGAAATGAAACTTTCGCTATTTTTATCTTCAGGATGCAGATTCGGACTGTTTTTCGGACACCAATTGCGTATGGATAATTAATGGTTGGAATCGATATCATCCAATCAGTGGACGCCACGAAGATTACGCAATTATGATTGATTACTTTGATGTACTTCAAGAAGCTCCAACGTTCAATGATACCTATTGGTCATCAAATACAGGTATACTTAACTTTAGCCCAATCTTCCTATATGGGCCTGCGCAGTGGGAGACAGCCAGGCTGCCAGACATAGGGACTGGCAGGTGGACTTATCCATGGACTCAGGCTTACGCTTCTTTTACGTTTGGTTTTAGGTTTTGGCTTAGGTTTAGGTTTAGTGGACTGGCTTTTAATGTTGTACATGAAAACTAATTTTAGGTTGCGTTCAATTTACCAATGCGACTGCATTATAGTAGACTGTCACATTTAGACTAACTTTCTGGTTAGGCTTAGTGAGGCTTAGACTTACGTGTAGAAATAGGTTAAAGGTACTGTTACGACTGTTAACGTAACATCGATTTTAACGGGCTTATACTAAAGGTCACCTTAGGGTTGCGCTATACTTTACTGAGCCAAACGCTGGCATCGCGCCACCGTGCGAAATAGTTTTACAGCGGCGTTCGACGGCGTCCGGTGGCTCGCGCGGCATCGGGCGGCGAGTATAACACAACTCTTACTGTGTGGCTCGCGAAATATAAAAGACAATAAAACCTCACAATGAACCAAACGCCATTTTAGTGCTAACCCTTATTATATAGATTTGATTTGATCTCAATTGGGAGGACATAGGCCGTTGTGATTGGCCCGCATTGAATCGGCCAATGTAAACCAAGCAATACTTAATACATATAGCATTTTTATGATTTTTAAATTTGTGTTTCTTAGGTAATCCGTTACCAGTTACTTCAAACAAACCGTACCTTACCATTCAAACCAACGGCGATCCGGGTATCATTGTTGAAGCGGTGTCTGCAAGCGGCGCTCAGATGCAAGTACTGTGTGAAAAAAGTAAGTCTGTCGACGGAAGAAACAGGCGTTGAGTGTAAATGGAGGAAACACTGGTTGAGTTCAAATGGAGGAAACACGGGTTGAATTCAAATGGAGGAAACACGGGTTGAATTCAAATGGAGGAAACACGGGTTGAATTCAAATGGAGGAAACACGGGTTGAATTCAAATGGAGGAAACACGGGTTGAATTCAAATGGAGGAAACACGGGTTGAATTCAAATGGAGGATGCACGGCTTGAGTTCAAATAGAGAAAACACGGGTTGAGTTCAAATGGGGGAAACACGGGTGGAGTTTAAATGGAGGAAACACGGGTTGAATTAAAATGGAGGATGCACAGCTTGAGTTCAAATAAAGAAAACACGGGTTGAGTTCAAATGGGGGAAACACGGGTTGAGTTTAAATGGAGGAAACACGGGTTGAATTCAAATGGAGGATGCACGGCTTGAGTTCAAATAGAGAAAACACGGGTTGAGTTTAAATGGGGGAAACACGGGTTGAGTTTAAATGGAGGAAACACGGGATGAGTTTAAATGGAGGAAACACGGGTTGAGTTTAAATGGAGGAAACACGGGTGAATTAAAATGGAGGATGCACAGCTTGAGTTCAAATAGAGAAAACACGGGTTGAGTTTAAATGGAGGAAACACGGGTTGAGTTTAAATGGAGGAAACATGGGTTGAGTTTAAATGGAGGAAACACGGGTTGAATTCAAATGGAGGATGCACGGCTTGAGTTCAAATAGAGAAAACGCGGGTTGAGTTCAAATGGAGGAAACACGGGTTGAGTTTAAATGGAGGAAACACGGGATGAGTTTAAATGGAGGAAACACGGGTTGAGTTTAAATGGAGGAAACACGGGTTGAATTCAAATGGAGGATGCACGGCTTGAGTTCAAATGGAGGCAACACGGGTTGAGTTCAAATAGAGGCAACACGGGTTGAGTTCAAATAGAGGAAACAGGGGTTGAGTTCAAATAAAAGAAACACTGGTTGAGTTCAAATGGAGGAAACGCGAGTTGAGTTGGAACGGAGGAAACTCGGGTTGAGTTCAAATGGAGGAAACATGAATTGAGTTCAAATGGAATAAACACGGGTTGAGTTTAAATGGACCATTGCAAATCTTTAGATTGCCCTGGCTGCGCTTATTTGCATATTGAATACCTACTGCTAACTGATGATATTTGCTATACAAATTTCATAATATGCCCACCATTAATAAAAATACGCAATTTTAACCAGCTGTTAGAAAGCGTAATCTTCTTAGCCAACCTGCACTTTACGTCAACTGTAATCAAGACCGTTTAGCCATCTTATCAATTCTGCCTCCTGCCGTTGGCGGATGCACGGCGTTGGGGATGGATCCCACCCTCGGAATGGTTTATAGTAATTGTTTCTGATATCATTTGATAAAAGTAGTGTGGAAAAATTTCACTCCTTCTAAATTGCTAAAATAGCCATCATATAAAAATTAAAAGCACAATTTATAATATTACCAAAAACTGACGAAACCGGAACCGGATAATGAATTCAAATTTAATACTAGATCGCATTCAATTATCATCACAACGTTGCTTAAAAATTTTCCTTCTGTGGATCATGGTGCCCAAAGTGTTTACGTGACAAAGTCTAACATCTCATACATTTTAACTACCTCTATCAAGCCAAAATAACAAAGTATACGACCGTATCCACCACCAACCAAGACATCCTAAATTTGGCCGTCACTGCCTGTTAGCACTGCGGTGTAGTACTGGATACCAGTGAATACGTACCGGAGCCAAACTATTTTAGTGAATATTTGGGCCAAAAAGTATAACTTAATCGTGTTTATTCAGCGTCGCTTGCTATAATTTGTTATATTTTCTGTTTCCCAAAAGTAGTTGGTCATTAACAGTGTTTCATGATGTATTTGGGTCGTTTCGAACAGAAATCATAGATTATGGTATGTTGACATGTTTCAGATACTATGGTTGTGGATACAGAATTACTGTTTTCGACCCAACGAGTGGGGAGATCAATCAGTTTTTGTACCCTCTGTGCTCAGCAAGTGGGGGGTTGGACCCGGCTTCGCCCATGGTTATTACGTCTATGCTTCGAAATATGGGGATTTTAGTCTTACACCATTGATTTGAAGGGTATCACGACAATTCGTCGCCCGAAAACTCGTCGACAGAGGCCGTCTAATCTGAAATTCATCGACTTGAAAGTTCGTCACTTATCACTATGCTTAGGCTTAGGGTTACGTTTAGAATTACGTTTAGGATTATGCTTAGATTGATTAGCCGTCGTTACGACGCTGTCGGCCGACGAGTTGTCGTAGATTCAATTTAATGCAAGTAAATATGTTTTGAATTTTAGAAATTTGTGTTCTGGGATGCGTCGCGTTGTCTGATCCGTCAAATGGAAGAATGATATTCCCGGACTACCAGCGAGAGTCATTTACTGTTGGAACCACTTTAACTTTTACGTGTAATAACGGATACGCTTTGAATGGACCACAAATCATTACGTGCCTTTCAGATTTAACTTGGTCTCAGCCGGCTCCAACGTGTGATCGTAAGCAGAAGCGGATCATGACCCAGTCAGCCATGAGGCCGATTTGTATTTTGGGTTGACCCCAAAAAAGGTTGATGAAAAACATGCCTCAAAATGTATTGCTCTATTTAGAGTTGTGATTTTTGTGACGCATATTACGGGCATCTTAAATTAAAATTTTAAACTGCCTCTATTTCTTTGCCGCATACACTGCAAAAATGGCGAGTCAAATTGACACTCTCCGAAATAGGCTTTACTTGACTGCACAAACTGAGTCAAATTCGTCTCCGCCTGAGTGAAGTTCAACTCACTGAGTCGCACTTTTGACTCTGGTGAAGTCGAATTTGACACGGTTTGTGTAGTCCGGTAGAGCCTATCTCGAAGAGAGCCAATTTGACTCACCATTTTTTGTAGTGTACAGTGTAAACATTAATTATAAACGCTATACAAACTGTGTTTGCGAAATAATACTCAATACTCCGTGTTACTGATTGCGCACTTTCCCCTGAGTTCGTTGAAATGGGCCCGTAGCCAGAGGGTAACCACTTTTTTTCACCAGAACTTTTTACTTCGCATGTAAGCTTGCTACTGTAACTGCATGCTCCTTCTAACGTGGTTTTGCGCCGTAGCTATGCACGCATAAAAATTGTCTTATATTCAAGAAATATTGTCTGAAATTGAAGACAACTATGTCTTAGTACGTACTCCAGACATATATGTCTTGAAATCCCGACTTATATTTCTTACATTTTTGAGAAATATGGGTCTGAAATTATGAGATTTAAAAGTCTGAAATTTTAGACATTGTTTCAGGAATGATTAAAAGACAAATATTTCTAAAATATATGATAAGCATTTCTGAAATATAGGACAAATGTCTGAAATACAAGACACATATGTCTGAAATGCGAGACAAAAATTTTCCAGGCAAACGACTCCAAAATTGGGGACTAAAGCTGACCCGAATACCCTAATGTAAACTTAGGTTGGGGAGGCTAAGATCGACCCAAAATACCGTTGAAATTTGATTATTTATATACACTCCTAAGAATATAAACGGAGCAACTTTTTACATACATAAAAATCAGAAAATTAAGGGTTTCGCTATACTGTTTTGACGTGCGGTGCCGCCCGTCACCATGCGCGCGCCATCCGTTACCGTGGGTCGCCGTCTGTCACCGTGCGGTATCGTACGCAAATAACTCACGTAGGATAACGTTTAGTGACGGACGGAGACGGACCGGGCCGAACGGGTGACGCACGGTGACGGATGGCGCCAAACGTCAAGTATTGTGCAACCCTTACTCTTGAATATAAGACAACTATTTGCTGAAAGGAAGAAATTTATGTCTTATAAATTATCAACACTGATTTTTGAATATAAAACATCTGTATTTTAATCATTTCAGATACGAATTTCTGATGCTGTTTAAGGCTATTAATGTCAGAAATACCAGACATTTTTGTCTTGAAAATTTAACAAAGTAGGAGTCTTGAAATTTTAACACAATTTACTTTGCTGTGTGGACCTATTGAAAACTGTGAAAAATTGAGTTTGAAACAAATTTATTTTACAGAATCGTGCACAGCGTTTCGAATTGCCAATGCTCATATGACGTGGACCGGATCCCAAGTGCACGGCCATTGCTTTAACGATTACTATTTTGCCGACACTACGACAGATAAAACATTTGATTGCAGTTCGCCTTGGCCTGATCCGCTTCCATACTGCATGCCTATTTGCAATTTAAACATCGCTGCTAATACAAGTAGAAAAATATTTTATAATTTTTTTCATTGGAAGTACTCGAGCCATTTTGGCCATTCCCAATTTGGGGACCCCGACCTTTGGAGGACCCATCTTGGGAAAGTAATTTTTTTTGTAAACGACGAAGTTGTAGAGGTGTGAAAATTTTTAGTCGAGGCCGCATCGAACTTGTTTCGGTAGGCTCGAGTATCCGGCCGATCTATAGATCAGGGGCAGAACGTTTTCCTATGGGACTAGAAAGGATTAAGCTTAAGCTGTAGACTAATTCGTTTGCTTGGCTTAGGGTTAGGAATATGCTCATTCTTTACGCTTAGGCTTAGGCTTTTAGGCTTAGGAATATGCTTATAATACTGTTCTGCCGCTGTTTGGCCGACTATCCTAACGCCAACTCTGCATAATACTCACAAATCAGAGCTATAAGCGCAATAATCGGTACCAATGTTAATACCCAGAGTCGTAAACCTTTAGTGCCGTTTCCAGTTTCCAGTTGCTGAGTTGCATAGACATGACTTTATTAACCCCTTCTCACATTGAGTTGCTTATAGGCAACTCAGCGCAGTCTATATACGTTAAATAATATATATCGCGCCGTGTTTAACAATTGCAACACGTATACGTAGTACTAAATCACCACAAGACGTGAGAGCCCCCTCGGGCTCAAGCATTAAGCTCCTATAGCTGAGTGGTGATGGTATACGCCTCCCACTCCAGTCACTGGAGTTCGAATCCTGGCATACAAGTAGGTCTCAGGGGAAATAGAAAATATTCATGTGAGAAAGGGTTAAGTTCGATTTTGACTTACGTCGACATTTTAATTAACTTAAGTAGGGTTTATCAAAGGTTCTCAGTCAACAATTCTGCTTGTCAACAGTCGATATTGCAAGGAATCCCGGTTCTGGTTTTGAGCTTTTAGTTCAAACTATACAACGAGATAAATAACTCGACTGGAAACTGGTATTTATAAATCCCAAATCTGTTTGAAGATTTAAGTCGAAAATCGACTTGATGGCCAGAGGTCAACTGACGTTGTGTTTCTGTTATCCAATCACAGTCTGTTTCGTGTCCTTTGAACTTGCTTGGAATCACGGGAGCGACAGCTCTCCGCGAAAAACAACCAATCAAACAAACGTTTTCTATCTGTGGTTTTGCCTTGCGAGAGAGGGGAACATACAAAAAATGGCTAATTTTGGCTCGGTGGGGTATAATTTTATGTGAACATTTATAACTTCTACGAGCCAGAAGATTATTCGAAAGCCTGGTAAATGAGCAATTTTCTGGCCGCTCCCAACACTTCGGCAAGATGTATATACCGTCTATCCCTGTCTTTGCAGGGTCTTGCTCAAATATGCAAAAAATTCTAAACTCCGACCATTTTTGGGCAACCTCTGGATGGGGGGAGGATAACCGAATAGACCCCGTTTGTATACGCCCCCTTTCCAGAGATTTGTCTATTTTTTGCAGATTTCATGTGTTCAAGTATGCTTAATAGCATTGTTGTTGGTTCGTATTGTTATTGGCAAAATACCAGCGCGGTATCTCGAGTGAATGCAGAATCTGGGTGTAACTCAAACGGCGGTGGGCGTCTTATGGTTCTTCGTGACCGTACTCAATGGAGTGAATTGCAAAAAGTATAATGTTTTCGTATACAAAGGAAGATAGAGTGATATATTTAAGTGAAATTTGCGAAAATCATGTGTATAAACGGATAGTAAAAATAACTGAAACGGTAACCGAAACGGATAGTGATCAAAATAACGGAAACGGAAAACGGATACTGAAGTGAAAATGTTTCAAAGATGTTTAATTTTTTGCCAACACTATTCAGGCGTGCAAATATTCACTGGGGTTTCAAAACTTTTACACAAAAAACGGCAAACGCATCGACGTTTTAAGGTTTTGGACGAATTTTTCAATTTGTAATTCATTTCCAACAATCGTAGCACTTCTGTATTGAAAAATTGCGTACTAATTTTGAGCGTAAAAATAACAGTATTGCTGTTATTTCTATAACGGAAACGGAAACGAACACCGATTTTTACTGAGAACGGAAACGAACACCGATTTTTACTGAGAACGTAAACGAACACCGATTTTTACTGAGAACGGAAACGAACACCGATTTTTGCAGAGAACGGAAACGAACACCGATTTTTACTGAGAACGGAAACGAACACCGATTTTTACTGAGAACGTAAACGAACACCGATTTTTACTGAGAACGGAAACGAACACCGATTTTTGCAGAGAACGGAAACGAACACCGATTTTTACTGAGAACGGAAACGAACACCGATTTTTACTGAGAACGGAAACGAACACCGATTTTTACTGAGAACGGAAACGAACACCGATTTTTACTGAGAACGGAAACGAACACCGATTTTTACTGAGAACGGAAACGAACACCGATTTTTGCAGAGAACGGAAACGAACACCGATTTTTACTCAAAGCAGAAACGGATATCTGATTACAGGGGAGAGATAGCAGTTATACTCCCTCCCGAAATTTGTAGATAAACAGAAAATTTCTTTCAAGACTTTAGAGTGTTCAACTGGATGTTTAGTTTTAGCTAATCTTTGTTGGAGCGTACACCTAATCGTTAGCCTAGGCCTGTGGCCGAAAAGTGTACTAGAGCGATGCTAATTTTATATTTTGCTTTACAATTTCAATTTCAAACTAAAATTTATTAGTTTCATTAATGTTTTGCTGTGGATTATTTTAGAAAATCGACAATCTTGACTTGGCCCCACCTGCAATGGTTTGGCACATCAACGGTCGACGAACGCTAAGTTCATCGCAAACATTGAGTTCGTTCACAATTTACGATTCAACTGGAACGCCTGATATTAATTCAGTGAATGCATCGCAAAATGGGCTCAACATAAGTAAGCTCATTTACGGGTGTTTTTACAAGTTTGCAGTTTACTCAACTTGCTTAACAGACAAAAATTGCAGAAGAGCAAACAGCATAATTTCATATGATTTTACCAGCGGACCAAAAACGTTTCAGAAACGGTGGTCAAAATTGGTTATAGGGGGTCGCTGAGCGCTCCCTGGTCTTGTTTTAGCAACAACACCCATTTGTTCATTTTTTGCAGAGTTTACCGGTGCCGATCGGCTATAGAAGCTTAATGATCGAGTTTAATAGTGATTTAAATGCTTATGAAGAAAATTGCAGTTTGTTTCATTGTTGTCCCATGTTCATCAGGGTTTGTCCAACTGAAACCTATTTGGTAATTTGAAGATTTTTTAAAAACATTTGGGATTTTGGTCAGCTCATGGGGGTCGCCAGTTTAATTTAGGGTTGCGTTCAATGGCGGGCGGAACATCGCCTAACAACCGATCCCTAACGCTGGTTTGTGTGGCACGTCCCGAAACGAAATTCTTAACAAAAGTCTTGAGTCAAAATATATTTTTCAATTGAAAATTGTCGTTTTTGCAACATTCGTAACGGGCGCTCTGAAGGCGCGATCCCGTGAGGCTGCGGTCTCACGGTCGCGTACTACGCGCCAGGGATCAGGCATGGATTGGAACGGCAGTTTGGCAAACGTCGGAAACGGAACAACAACGATCCATTTAGTTCGGCTGGAACGAAACCAGTTTATCAGTTAAGGAGCCGATTTGATGGCTTTGCTAAAAATGATTAGGCTTGGACTGTTTATTAAAATAGAATTGTGAACTTGGTGCAACAATGTTTATTTAGATTCCGGTGACCTTTCTGGTCAATATTTAACCGTTGAACGAATCAGCAGTTCAGTTGTGTTCGAATGGGGTGCGAGCACAACTCAACTACTGCCATATTGGTGTGAAAAATGTAAGTTGCTTTGTTGACACGAATTATGTGCAAATATGAGTAGTAATACGCCCCAGGGTTACTACTACTCATATATGTTCTTGAATTTTGAGTCTACAGGCTAAAGATTCGATTTAGAATAAAATAGATTGGTGAGTTGTTAGTTTATTTCAGATCAAATATGTTCAGTGAGTTAAGTAAATATTAGTCAACTTAAAAGTTAATTGTAGTTTTAAAAATAAAAAATTAATTGAGTAATTTCAGTGCCGGAGTCGACAGGGTTGGGGGCTTCCGACAAACTTCAGCGTGAAAGCCCCTAAACTCGCGAGCAAAGCGAACGAGACACCAGACGCAGTTTAAAATTTCGGCGGTTTTGTTTCAACACGGTTAGGGTGGGGGGCCCATTTATGGATGCCCCCCCAAATGGTGGACATGGGGCGTGGCTTTTCCGGCCCTGAGTAATTCTATAGCAAATGCTTAAGTAAAATTAAACCAGTTTCAGAAACATTAACCATTGAGTCTGACATGAAGTAGTTCATCTTAATGGCCCATGTATTGAACAGGGCCGGAACGTTTTTGTGCAGGGCTGTAATAGTGTCAGGTTAAACTTTAGACTAACTTTTTTGCATAGGTTTAGGTTTAGACTTACTCTTAAGAATAGCCTCATCTTTACGCTTAAGCTTAGGCTTAGGCTTAGGAATATGCTTATAACTGTTCCGGCCCTGTTCTATACATGGACCATCTTAATCAGTATTTAAGGTAAAACTGTTGCATAAGCGTAATTTTAGTACCAAATCTTAATACAAATTTTGACATTGATCCCAGTTGTGGAGTACGTCCTGGTTGGACTCCTTGTGGATCCGTGATACGGCCCAAGACATATTTATAGATATTGGTTCGTGTCATATGACATGCCCCGATTTATCGGATCCTATTAATGGATTTGTATGGTACTCAACGGCTGGCGCATTGGTTCGTTTTGTCAACGATACTGCATATTTTGGTTGTGACAGTAAATATTTATTGAACGGCAACGATACAGCTGTGTGTCAGTCAAATGGAATATGGAATGCTAGCGTTCCGCAATGTAGACGTAAGACATTATTAACAATAACATTCTGAAGCATAAAATTTTTCAAAAATTCAAATTTTGCGCAAGCGGAACGGATTTATTTCGACGACATTTATGTGCTCCTCCTACCAAGTTGAAATACAAGACTGCACTTTTCGTTGTTTGCAATTTTAGATCCTTGTCTCGATTTACAAATAATTAACGCAAGCGTATCGGTCGATGCAGCGTTAACAATTGCAACTGCAGTTTGTTATGTCAATCATTATTTTATGAACGGCAGTCAACAAACACAGTTGATGTGTGACTATTATGGTCAATGGCCGGATCCGCTTCCGTACTGTGTTCCGTTATGCGCAGTTGCTAACGAAGGACGTCCAGGTTAATAGCCGAAGTTACAGAACTGCAGAAGAATAATATATACGACATCGAATTTGTGTATTTTTTCAAACTTTTGCAGTCATTTCAAAAGTTACTGCATGCCCGTAGCCTGCTCACCTTGTTGTGGGTGGCTGAAAATGTTTCAGCAGGGGCATTTAACGGTTTTCAACCGCTTACAAGCAAGGTTGGAAATGTTCTGGGGGGGGGCAAAATTTTTCAAGGGGGGCTGAGTCCCTTTCAGGCCTCCCTTGGCAACGGGCCTGGGTTACTTGCGGTTCAGAAAAGATTTGAAATATAGCAACCGTCAATTGCCGGTGGGAATTTTCATATTTTGTATACACGAATACGCGTTCAAATAGTCGAAGCATTTAAATGGGTTGCAAGTAGCTGATTTAGACTTATTTGTGACGATCGGCGTCGACCACCGGTGGTACGTGACATGAGCAAAGTAGAACTCGACCCAAATGCGACATTGCCCTAACGACATTTGCTCAAATCACAATTGTACCCCCCACAGCAGTTGTCCAAATGTTACCGTTTTGCTAATCGTCGTAGTTTCGTGCAGGGTAGCCATGACGAGCTCAGCCATCACCTAAATTAATTCTCCCACTCCCTAGAGCTGTATCAACCACACTTATAGTGACCCCCCATCTGTAATAGTTGACGGGACCTAGAATTGATGATCTGACTATGGGTGTCTTATGCAAGTACATCAAAATATATGTTATAGACAACACCAATGACTGCATCACCGAATGTGAAGCGTTGCAACCAGGGGGGCGACAACTATCAATAACATATTCGAATGCAATATATGTATACAATACAGTTGCAACATTTGCATGCACTGCTGGAAAATTGCTAAATGGTCAAAGCTCTTTAACATGTTTAATCAACGGCTCGTGGAACGGCGTGATCCCAAGTTGTGACGGTATGACCTATATTTATTGTATGAATATTTTCTATTTCATCTGAGATCTATTAATTTGAAGCTGACTTGCACCCGTCCATCCGTCATCCTGATGCGAGGTACACTGTTTAGGGAGTACGTAACGTTGATTAATTCAACGAATGTTTAGATACACTCGTAAAAATTAGGTCAATTTGTGGTCATTTCAATATATTCAGACGTTCTTAAAATAGCAGATGTGAAAGAAAGGGGGTCGAGACGCGGATCCTCGGCTCTGTACAAAAGGTAATTGACGTTTGGTCTCACTTCAGGCGCGCATCGAACTCATCATGCTAACGGGGCGCTAAACCATTTTCAGAAGGGGCATACAAGTGTTTTCGCAGACCTACAATCAAGGTTGAAAATTTTCTGGGAGGGGGCAAAACGCGTCCAGTGGGAACTGAGCCCTCCTGGCGTCCCCTTATCTACGGGCACGTCTCTCTTCCTCGAACTCCAACAATTCCAGTGTTTTCAACCTTTATTTCAGATATTGTTTGTGACACTGACTGGGTATCCGCTGGCGACTGCTGTTATTCGGTTCCGGTTCCTAGCAAAACTGGTTCATACGACGAAGCTAAAAGTGTCTGTCAAGCGGTCAATTCTCTAGTCGCTACTCCGAAAACGCAAAGCCATGCAATTGTTATTGCAGATATCGCTGCGTCCGAGTACACTGTGGATTATGGTAAACGCTTTTTTTCGACAAAATGCACCGTTCATCATAATTTTTGACAGCGGTGCCATTAAGATCTCTTATTGCCCAGAGCTAAGACGAGCTTGTTTTGAAAATAACCTCGTTGATGACTCGTGTGCTATAATCTGGTTTTGTGGCGTCGTTGACAAAATTGTTGTGAACAGCGTATAAATATCCTAAGAAATCGTGTCAAAAATGCCAAACGCAATTCGGGTAACATTGGTGCTACAGCAGCGTTTTGTCAAACGGTTCAGAACCGTTTTGTACTGTGTATTCGGCGTCTGTCTACAGTAGCGATTCGTTTCAGAGTTTCACAAGTTAAGAATATGCGGTGTGTAAAATGGTCAAAACTCGAAAAGCGTTTAAAATAGCGTTTTATTTTTAATTCGATTTCCGAAATTGGACTAGAAATTAGATAAAAAAGTTATAAATGAAATATGGCCGATATTCACGCAGTGCGGGCTGGGCTGATGATACCTTATAGGACAATTACGAATAATATATAGTTTGCGATTATGATTTGTTCAGACAAGAAATACATGAAATTATTCGCTTGCGGATCAATGGAAGCCGCCCAGGCCGTGGTCGACCACAGAGATCGACGGACTCGGTTGAACACCGAGACTGACACTGAGACCTGACTTACCGAGCCAAGCCATGAAAAGTGTCGGCCTCGGTCAATTTTTGGTCATCAACGAAAAAAAATTAAAATTTTCAAAATAAATTATTTGTAATGGGGTTTCCGACATTTGTGTGTTGTTCATACTTTTTTTAGTTGTTTTCAGAATATCTGCTCATAATTTAATTGCGTAACGATAAAAATTCACAGATTCACAGCGAAATTTTATTCATCAGGCATCATCGACTGCAACAATGCAATGATACATTTGCTGAATTGTTTGAGTTCTCGTCTCGGTTTCAAATAATTGAGACTCTAAAAACTGACACCAAGACCGAGTCCGAGACCGAGACCTGCTAAATACGGAGACTTATACCTAAACCGAGAAATCCGTTGAGTTCTGGTCTCGGTTCCAAATTATTGAGACTCCAATAACCGAGACCAAGACCGAGTCCGAGGCCGGGACCTGCTAAATACGGAGACTTACCCAAACCGAGAAATCCTTTGAGTTCTGGTCTCGGTTCCAAATTATTGAGACTCCAAAAACCGAGACATAGTCCGAGGCTGCCATCTGTCCCTGGCCATCCAGCATGGATCAAATCCAAAATTTTTGTATTAAGTTTTCTGTTTGAAAGTTGCGTCGTTTTTCTGACTTCTTCATCTACGTTCGCTTGCGGGCATCGCCCAATTATGAATAATTACTGAATCCGCCATTGAAATTGTTGCAATTTTTAGACGAACTGATTACTGGATTTCGCGGAGATGATTCAAACGAATTGCGACCGCAAGACTGTAGCGGAACAGTTACCAAGACGTCACTGTGGTGGAAATCAAACGATTTTCGCGACCAGTAAACTGTTGTTACTTGCTCGAAGCCAAACGGACTCAAACGAGAATTAAGCTCTGTAGAACATTGTCACCCATCCCCCGTTACAGGATATGTATACAAAGCTTTTCGATTGAAACGTGAACGTGTACAACGGGTTGGGGGGGGTAGAGGAAATCTGTCCCCTCATTGAAACTTCTGATCAAACTATGAAAAACGTACTTTTCTCAGGAAAATAATCTTCTTGACCCAAGAGGTCAAAAACAGTTTCTGTTTACATGACCATACCCACTCGCAAACTGGCTGTTTTTGAGACAGCGTCTCAATCACTTCGCATTTAAATGATATTCAATAGTTGCGCTGAAACCATATTTTCAAATGTGTATAGCACCTATCACCAGTTGACAATAAGGACCTGTAAACTTTGGAATTATTAAATCAAACTCCTTCAGGATTGTTTTTTCCGGAAAAAAATTATGACCGAAAAAATGAATATTTTTCCATTTTTTTATTGAAAAAAATACAAAAAACCCATTTTTTCCGGTAAATTTTTTCGGGCCAACAACCCTGAACTACCTACTACTATGAAATCGTTGTGTTCTACCGCTACGACCAAATTAACGGGGAAGTTTGAGGAAAAAGAGTTTATTAACCTTTTAGGTCGTGTGGGATACTGTAATCTTCGGTATTTTGCGATAATTTGGGACGCAAACAAATGAATATTTTTAGAAATGAAAATTGTGTTGCTGTTGACACCAAATATCGCTGGAGTTACACCGATTGCACTTCGGCAAAATTTGCAATTGTTTGCGCTAAATGTCCAGGTAAAATAACCACCAATCGTTGCAACTAAAATGTTGTCAATAGCTGAGTTGCAGAGGCATACGTTAGTTCTAAGTTAAGCAGTACCATATAGAGCCATTGACGAAAATTTAGCTGCGAATGCGGTGGAACTCGAAAGTCGAATGTGGACCTAAGTCAGGGAACAGGCTTAACTATCCCGTTTACTGATACCCTAGCTCTATAGCATTGGACATGCTTTACTGTAGTGACCCGAATAACAGGGGATCCCTATTTTGAGTCCCAATCAATAAGAATCCGTATCCCTAATAAGAGTCCGTAAGCGGATAGACTCCGCAGACCATAATTATAGCCCAGAAATGTCAATTATCCCTAATTGTAGCGCATAAATAACTCCAGGACCACATAATTTGAGTTCGAAACTTTAAAACGTACTTAAGTTCCGGAAATACATTCCTAATTATAACCTTGCATTATCGCTCAAGTTTTTGATGCAAGGCAAAAAACGTTTCAACGGATAGTTGCACTACCGGATATATATCAGTAACGAAGGGTGGCGGAGGGCGGGTTGAAAATAAATAACAGTCCGTAACCGAATAACTGAGGGGTTACCCTCTGGAGATGCCAAATAAATATCAGCCCCCTCTTATTCGGGTCACTACAGTACATGACTTTTAGCTATTAATTTTGCTGGTGTCATTTACTGAAAAAAATTAGGCCAATCAACACGCCGCAAACTTAATGACGATATTAAACTGAGCCAAAACAAAAGGTTTGCATAAGTTCCGAAGTAATCAATCACAAACGTGCATTTTCATCAGAGAGAATTTCGACTTGGGTTAGCCCAAGGCGTTAATCCGCCCTAGATTATCCCAGTTCAGAATTGGGCTGAATTACGTCTTTGGCTACGACATATAATATACATCCCGACAATCGGTGGAAATATTTTATTCTTTTGATGCATATTTAACTCAGTAATTACAGTCTGATTAGATATCGTTACGGTAGGTTTTCGAAGAATTTCGCCCGCCCCCCAGGGCAAATCGGATACGCAATTTGCAAATTATAAAGAACAAATTGATGAAGCATACGCCTTGTTTACCTGTTCAATTTAATATACCAATGAAGCTGAAACATTAACAGTTTCTAATTAATAATCTTCGTATATCAGTTAGTATTTTTATGTTTAACAAATTCGCAGCAACCATAAGCAAATTCGTATTCTGCATTACTTAAATTATTGATGCTGTAAATTGTGTAACCGTTTTGACTATAGTATAAGTTGTTATATTTTAGGAATTCCTTGTCCGGCATCAACAACTACTCGTCGACGAATGACACTGGAAGAAATACTTGGCGATTTTATAACGTCGGCAGCCACGCAAAGCAGTGGAAGAGCTACGGACACGGACGGAACATCAACAACTACAACTAATGATAATAAGCAACAAGACGAACCCCCTGTCAGCGCTGAGAAGAAACGAAAACGGCCGTATGTTCCGGTATGTGCCACAGAGGTGTAAGTGGGTACAGGTTTTTTACCGACGCTGCGCTTTACCCGCAGAAATTTAATTTTTTTACCCGCTGACTTATAATTCAAATTACCCGCCTTTACCCGCGCAAAATTCCTTTACATTACGCGCCCTTATTTTTTCTTCTGCGTTCAATATAATTGTGTAATTTTACAGTGCTTTAATGTTATTCCCTATTTACTTTTCACTCATACGGTAAAAACCGTGTAAAAATGCAAGTTTTTCTGCATTATCTGGTTTCAAGTTTTTTATGGTAATTTCTGGCCGGAAAAGAATCACAAATTTTGACCCACGCTTGTAAATTCTTTACCCGCGTTAAACTTTTATTACCCGTCCCGCGTTCATAGGCGGGTGCCCGTAGGAACCTGTATGTATTAACCTTTTCTCGCTCGAATAGTTTCTTTTCATCTGATATTTACCCTGCTATTCTCACATTGCTATAGCATCTATCATGCGGTGTTTGACTTAGAACTCAAGCAGAGACATGCAAGGATTTTTGATGACTTCCACGTGAAGTCTAAACCTTTCCAGCCAGGCAAAGCCAAAATTTTTCTAAGACACTTGAGTTGCCCACATCCCATTTCTACCTACGAGCCTGTATGAAGGAGGAATTGAAATTAACCATCCATTGTTTGAAAATTGTTTATTTTTGTAGCCAAAACTTAACGGAACTGCGCTTATTGTCGCGGTTACAATTAAGTCGCTTGGCTGTGTTTGGCTAATTGTTACGTTAGCAGTAACAATTGGAATATTCGCGTTTTTGCGGTAAGTTTCTCAACGGCGGATCCAAAGTGAATCGCCAACGTCACGGGGCCGGCCTGAACGCCGCCAACAAGTATCAAAATCCAAAAAGTGATATTAAAGGATTTAGTACTAAAATTGCGTTTGGTTTCTCGCTCGTTTTAGTTTGCGCGGGCTTTTAGTTAAAATTGGAAAATATTGTGCAGTCTCGTCATGGAAAATTTCTGGATCCACCACTGGAGTGTTTTCGCAGTTTACTTATTATATTCAACACAGTGAAGCGTTGTATTTGCCGCGTACGTTTATAATTTATCAGTGACTTAGCTTATGAAACTTGACATTAGTATTTAGGCCAATGTTACTTTAAGGGGTGTAACAGTAGATTAAGCGTATTCCTAAGCGTATTCCTAAGCCTACGCCTAAGCCTAAGCGTTGCCAAAATGTGTTCCTAAGCCTAAGCCAAAGCCTAAGCGTTGCACAAATGTGTTCCTAAGCCTAAGCCTAAGCGTTGCAAAAATGTGTTCCTAAGCCTAAGCCTAAGCGTTGCAAAAATGTGTTCCTAAGCCTAAGCCTAAGGCTGAACAAAAAAGTAATCGGAACCTAAACATACTCTTTTATAGACCCACCACAAACCTGGACGCCCTTAAAAGTAACATGGGCCAGTATTTATATGCTTATATAACGTCAGTGTGCAACGCACAACGTTCTCAAAAGTCGCCTGGTGTACACATAATATTGTGGAAATTGCAGTATGTGCTTGGATAGTTTGCCTATCGCTGGCCAGAGTTTTTCATTCAGCCTGATTTTAACTAAACTTGTGGGTTGTTGCTCACTTTGCCCCACACTTACGCTAAGGTTTATGAAAAGGCCAAAAGGGTTAACCTATAATCTATGTTATGCCCCTTAATTTGATAGAACATCCAAATAAACGAGGGTCCCTTGCACTTCAAAGGACGGCTTCACCCCTGCGCCAACCAGCCACAAGAATCAAGTCCAAACCGTAAGCCCAGCGGTAAATTGAATACTTAACGATACAAAAAAAGTAATGGTAAAAATACTACTCTGGGTTTCTAAGGTTGAAATATGCAAAATAGAAATATCGAGCGGCTTCGACAAAAGGGAAATGTTCGTTGAAATAACTTTGTGTGGAATAATTTTTAAATCCACTAATTTTGAGAACTTTTTGCGATACCCCTTTTTTACTTCTACAAATATATACACGTATAGGACCCCACTTCATAACTTCGATAAATTTACGCAGTTGTCCGTGTTGTTAAAGTATACTTTAAAACTTTGGTCGGATTTAGAGTTGGTACAGTATTAATTTACAAAAAGAAATTAATTAAAATTGCCATGATTCTATATATTTCGCAAATTTTTTAATTCTTAAATTGTTACATATTTTTTTCACTTGGAATTTTTCTATTTTTAAGTTTAGAAATAATGATTCTGTTAAAAGCTGGTTAACCTTTAGTCGGCTGCAGTAATCACTTTTAAACCAATTAATTGAAAATTCCATGGTTGTATATTTTACAAATTTTTCACTCTTATGCGCTGTTTGTGCAATTTTGGTCACATTTGTAGGTATGTATCGGTTGTAGGCTTAAAGAATTTCGCCTGTTGTGTTGTTTTCGTGTCAACGATAGGACAAGTATATACTGCATGCAGCGGCGAACCCGAGTTGATTTAAACATCGGTTTAGATCACTGGACGCTGCAAAAAACACTATTGCTTTGTATTGAGATTTGACGTAAGAAGTGCAACATTTTTGGCGCATGTAAAGATCAGCGACGAAACGTTTTTCTGCGAAACTGCAATAAACTTAATCATTACACTAATGACTCAGGCATAAGCTCATTTTGACGCTTACGTTTAAACTCACGAATATGCTTATACTACTGTTACGGTCGGCGTCCTATACATTGGCCCATCTTGTAATAGTTCGTTTGGCTGTCATGAACAATTGTTCACATTTATATTACATTTTTTAGTTGTCAACAATGCGGGACAAATCAGTGGCATTGAGAATATATTTGAAATTTTTCAGAATATTCAATTTCGAACGATTTTATCATTTGAATCAAGAAGTTTCACTGTTGGCGGCTCACGTTTTAATTTTAGTCTGGGGCGACAGTACACAGAACGAGGTAAATCAAATACTTACGCCGTATAATCTCTATGTTATCACATATTGCCAGCTTGTGATACTTAGGTTTTCAAACATGCGAACTTTTGTTGTGCAATACGCCACAATTACAGAATTGCGCTATACTTTACTGTGCCGCGCGCTGCCGCGTGCCGCTATGCGTTGCTAGCAAAAATATATTCAACGCGTGGCGGTGGGCGGCGACACGCGGCGAGTATACGCAACGCTTACGCTTTATTCTTAGTCTTAGGTTTAAGAAACAGCTTATCTCAGCCATTAGCTTTAAAACTTCGAATGTGCAAAGAAAGTGTGCAAAAAACCCTCGTTTAATAGCGCAAATCATGATATGAGACAGAATTCGAGTTCGAAAATTTCTTAATTTTATTCGAAACTTTAGCACAATCGTACTTTTGTAGCCAGACGATGATGATAAATGATCATTAAGCCCATCTGCAAACATTTTGCTTCTCCTAGAAAATTTTCAATCTCGCTTGTAAGTCGTTAGAAAGTCTTGTATGCTCGTCCTAAAACTATTCGGCTCCACTTAACAAGGCAAACTGTGTAATGGGTCTGAGTAGACTTTGTATCATAAATGCCAATTGTGGTTACACAAAATTGAAAACACTGACTTTTACGTTTGAAATTACCATGATTTTGTCAAATTCAAGACTCAGAGGTATGGTAATGATCAGATCTACTATAATCGTGTACAAACTTTGCTCTATAAGCACCGTTATATGGGGTTATGGCATAATTATGTATGAAAAAGTATTTTCGACACTGTTCTACAGTCAATTTTAGCTTTTACTACTCTCTAAAACTTAAACTTAAATTATAGCTTTACTTGAATTTCAGTTTAAGTAAAACTTAAATGACTAGACGGACTAACTAAACTAGAATTTTAAGTTTTACTTGAACTAAGATGTTTTTAAGTTGAACACGAGTTTAAGTAAGCTTATTTTTAGATTAAGTAACAAGTTTAGCCGTGTATCTAAGCGTTCAATAAGTTTAGCTTAAACTGAAAATATGTAAGATTTTAAATGAGTTTAAGCATAAACCTATCTGTTAGCTTAGTTAATCTAAAAAGTTAGTTTAATAGCGGTGGATTAGCTTAAGCTTAAATCACGTTAGTTTAAGCTTTTAGAGAGTATGTTCACAAATTAATATATCCGCTAGTAAATGTACCGTTTCAGGCTGTTGTATAGACCCCATTTCACAGGGTTTGAAATTTTTCAGATTTTAGCGTAACTTTTAGGCTTTGGCTCAGACTTAAAACAGTTTCAAATGTTGAATTGTAGAATTTATGTATTGCCGTGAGTGCACTGGTCGACTATTTATACAACGTCATGGCAATGTTTTGTTTACTCGAGGCTGTTCATTCGTTTCAATTTACAACTCGTATTGTTAATTCGTCGGCAAGTCTATCGGAACCGGTGATGTTTGCAATCGGTTGGGGTACGTTTAGAGTCACGTTAATGTTTTAGGCCCATGTAAAGATCAGGGGCGGAACGTTTTTCTGTGGAACTGTAATAGAGTAAGATTAAGCTCTAGACTAATTTTTTTGCTTGGCTTAGGCTTAGGTTTAGGCTTAGGCATTGGAATATGCTCGTTCTTCCGGTTAGGCTTAGGCTTAGGCTTCGGAATATGCTTATGTCACTCACACGTTACCATACGTGCACTCGGCACACGAAATGTCCCCCCAAAAGAAATTCATTAGCTTGTCCGGCTTATGTTTTGTCGAAACCGTTCATTTTCCAACAGTATCACCGCCATTCGCGGACATCATAGAGTTTCACGGAAACTCTATCCGGACAAGACTGTTTTGCAGTGGCACTGTCTAGGACATTGAAATGTTTGAAAAACGGTGTAGTGGACACTATTTTTATATGATAGACACATAGGAACACCTTAGCGTGGAAATACAAATTTTGAAGGGAAAATTCAAATTTTGGCGGCAAATTCAAATTTAGGCTGGAAAATTCAAATTTTGGCGGCAAATTCAAATTTTGGCGGGAAATTCAAATTTAGGCGGGAATATTCAAATTTTGCATGCAAATTCTAATTTTGGCGGCAAATTCAAATTTAGGCGGGAATATTCAAATTTTGCATGCAAATTCTAATTTTGGCGGCAAATTCAAATTTAGGCGGGAAAATTCAAATTTTGTCGGCAAATTCAAATTTTGGCAGGAAAAATCAATTTTTGGTTGTAAATTCAAATTTTGGCGGGAAAATTCAAATTTTAGCGCAAAATTAAAATTTTGGCGGCAAAATTCAAATTTTGGCGCAAAATTCAAATTTTGGCGGGAAATTCAAATTTTGGCGGGAAAATTCAAATTTTGGCGGGAAATACAAATTTTGACAGAAAAATTCAAATTTTGGCGCGAAATTCAAATTTTGGCGGAAAATGTTGGCGAACTTGCAAAAATTAAAAAAATTACGCTGTAAATTAATTACCTTCTTTAGCGCTTTCCGGCGACATCTTTTAGACTGTAACGACAAACAAAGTCCGACAATTCACGTAACTCTATGTTTAATATTAACATAATGCGCAAACAGTATACAAAATGTCCGTCAACGCAATAAACTATGCGGACATTTTTTATTTAGAGATAAAATTTTCGCACACAATTACGTAATAACAGTATAGCTAGCCTTTTTAAAACAGAATAGGGGGCGATGGATGTGCCGAGTGCACGTATGGTAACGTGTGAGCGACATTATAACACTGTTCCGCACCTGTTCTTTGCATTGGCCGTTGTCATGATTCTACATTTGTTTTGGTAAAACTAACATCTAAAGTATTAACAGTTTTGTTTCATTATCTGTCACACTAAAGTCTAAAAACGTTAATGTGGGATACACTGAATTTTAAAATGCTTCAGTGTTCAGCACACTGCAGCTTGGCCACTGTCCTGCACTGCATCCGCTCAAATGTTACCTGGTATACGCGTGATGTTGTGGAAATTGCACTGACACGAGCGATCTACCATTCTGTTTCTATAAGACTCTCAGAGTCGACAGGTCAATTTTGGCCTGAGCCACAGGCAGACGTCCAATTGCACACTGCTTTACAGAATAAATGTCCATGAATGCAAAATTGTGGGACCCATGTCAGAGGTCGATATTTTGCTGTAATCGGATATCCGGTTGTACCCTGCAGTTAAATGCGCCTTTATAGAAATTTTCCCTCCCCCCACTCGGACAATTTAAACTTTTTGTGACATAAAGCTGCATTTTGAGTTGTGATTAATATTGCAATATTAACTTTTTAAATAAAAACGTCGACAAAGTGGAATTTCATTATTTTTAAAACAGTTTTATATTTTAGGATTTCCTGCACTTATGTCGTTATCGGCAATGTCGATGTTTGTTTACGATTTGCATGCGGATTATTCGTAACTGGCACACACACACACATTATTTGGCTCTTGCAAACTCGCCCCCCTATATTTAGGCTTAGGCTCAACATTTGCCTAAGCCTACGCCTAAAAGCGTCTACCTTCGATGTGGGGGCTAGTTTACTAGAGCTAGACAATTAAATACTGTAGTGATCCGAATAAGAGGGGGGATAGATATTTATTTGGTCTCTCCAGAGGGTACCCCCCGTTATTCGGTTACGGATTGTTATTTATTTTTAACCCACACTCCGCCAGCCTTCGTTACTGATATATATCCGGTACTGCAACTTTGAATTAAACGTTTTTTGCCTTGCATCAAAAGCTTGAGCGATAATGCAAGGTTATACTTAGGAATGTACTTTCAAAACTTAAGTACGCTTTAAAGTTTTGAACTCAAACTATTTAGCCCAGGAGTCATTTATGCGCTACAATTAGGGATAGTTGACGTTTATAGACTCTAATTAGGGTTTAGCGACTCTATCCGCTTACGGACTTTTATTACGGATACGGACTCCTATTGATTGGGACTCAAAATGAGCCACCCTCTTATTGCCCCCCTTATTCGGGTCACTACAGTAGTTACTACAATTCTGAAGTTATAAAGCTTACACTGAACTCAAAATTATTTACTAAGCAAAAATTACAGCATCAATATTCTATACAACAGTTGCGTAGCCATCATTGTCATTCCTGAGAATATATTTCTTCCTATCTCGGATATTATGGACAGAGTATGCGAACGACCGTAGTGGAGCGAAACAAAAAAGGTTTAATCCCCGTAATTAAAGATGAAAATTTCTCTTATTTTTAAATTCATGAGAGATACTCAGAGGCACACATCATCTTTGCATTCCCGTTATGTACCCTGTACTACAACTTTATTTCGCGATGTGTAATAACCGAACTTATAGCTGATGTTGACCGGAAGCTGGACAAATTTAGAGCGTCAGAGCCTGACTTTGGCAACGGGACAACTAAACCGCGAGTAAGAAAACCAAATCGGCATTAATCAGAAGTCAAATTAAAAGACACCTTCCTTATAAGGCATCCGTTGTTATGAGATATGTAAACCGCCTACATTTTCACTACAGATGCTGGTTCAATTTTGGTCACAAAGGCGTTCTTTACACGTTTTCTGGATTTTTAATCACGTCTCAGATCGCTTGTTTGGTCATCGTTGAGTCCGCCAGCATGTTTTGTGCACCACCGTTGCCGTTAACTGATGAAACCAGAACCAAAGCGATCAAGTATTAAACAACGGCCGATTTTTTGTTAGCTTTTTTGGCTGATTTTAGTGCAATTTAAACGTTTCTCACGTGAATATTTTCAATTTCATATGTGATGTAATTTCAAGGTAAAATTCGATCACCAGTTTCACGCGTAGGAGACGTTTACGATGACCACTGAGAGCTACAGGAGCATGACGCTCGAACCCGAGGGTGCTTGCACGTCTTGTGGAGATTTTGTACTGCGCATATATATGTTAGAATTGTTAAACGCTGTATGAGTGAGAGGGTTAAAACTGGCAAGTTGTTGTACACGTATAACAACACTGGAGTGGTACAAATGTTGTATTTGGGGTTTCGCTATCAAATATAGAATTTTTGAAATTCACACCTTAATTTAGTATCTGTGACAACAAAATGTTATCTGAGTAGTGACTAAATTTCTAAAATGTGAACCCTAAAACACTACTTAGCACAAACTATGGGACGTGTGAAATTGATCTGATACGATCTATGGTTATAAAGGGATGGACATCAATGTTATAGACTTAAAAATTTGTTAAATTAATTATTGAACTTTAAAATAGTTAAGGTAAATAGAACTTGAATTGTCGGTACTAAAAATAAAGTTGCTTTAATTCATTTCAGTTTTTTCTTAGGGTGCAATTGGAGGTGAAAAATACCGGAGCCGGAAGTCAACAAATTAGCCGGAGCTGGAAGTGAAGCCGGCTGTGAAGCGAAATTAGATAGTTAAAATGATGTTTAATTCGCTAATTTTAGCAAATACCTGTTGGTCAGGTGGTGGTAAATCTTGTGGTTTTACGCACGCTTATTTTTAAACGGAATCTCGGCAATTTTTTTCCTTATAAAATTGTACAAAAATTTAAAACGAAACGTGCAAAACAAATACATTTTCTAAAAATAAACAAAATTTCACTGCCCAAATTGTAGGAACCACTTGCAGAAATTGTGCCGGAGCCAGAGTCGAAGGTTGATCTTTTGGCGGACCAGGAGGCAGACCTCCGGTTGTACCCTGCTGTTTAGAATTTATATCGAGTTGATGCAAGGAGTTAACGCATGCAGTAATTAGTTAATTCAGTTTTCCTAGTCAATCTAAGTAAAACTAAAATACGTGTAAATGGGCGTTTGGTTGACTCGAATTAATAAATTTGTTAATTTTTGGTTGTTTTCGCAAACGCTTCAAAGAATATGACAGTTGAAGTACTGAATGCATAAGCATTAAAATTTTGAATTATTTGTTAAATGGCTCTTGTACACACGGTCACACTCCCAAATTTTAAATTTTCATATTTTAGAATACCTTTAAGACTCTGACTTAAAAGCGTTGGGCATTTCAATATTGTCAGATGCCTTAAAAGTATAAAATCTGTTGCAGTATGCAAATCGTTTTGACTAAATTAGAATTTAATATTTGCATATCGTGGACAGGGACTTGGTTACCTGCACGAAAGTGTTACGAGGCCTGGGCTGATCGTAAAAGGGCGCCGTCAGATGGATGGGTGACTCGGTGATCGGCGCCGCCTTTGCAGCGCGCAGTTCCGCCCTTGGGCCCGTATTCAAAAATGTTTGTGGGACCTATCACCAGTTAGCAATAGGTTTTCAAATAAGTGAACTGCTGCATGTAAATATGTTGACAAAATATAACATTTTGGAAATTTTCATACTTTAATATCCGTTTTCCGTTTCCGTTATTCGGATCGCTATCGGTTTTTGTCATTTTTACTATCTGTTTTTACACTCTGGTCACAAGTAGAAATGCTCACGTGCAAATGATGTGCGCCAAATTTTGATGTACTCGATTGGTTGATTCCAAAATTTACACGTCCTATTTTACTAACTGGTGATTGGTGCTACACACATTTGAGAATGCGATCACTGGATGCTAAAAGTATTTAAACTCTCTTTCAAGCAAATGGTTTATTTCAGCGCAAATATGACTGCGTTCTTCTTCATCATCCCAATGAATATCGCTGCGTGGCTGTTCGGCACCATTGCGCTCTACAGTCAAGAGCTGTCGATGTTTCCGGCAAGTTTTGGAACCAACATCGCGCTTGGAGTTGGCATATGGATATTTCACACTTGGGGCAACAAAAAGGTACTCAACTATTAAAAACGCACCTTGTTTTTTATGTATCAGTTCGCGAAATTTCTGAAGCGACGAGAAAAAAACATTGTTAATCATATTTAGAAAGACTTTATTATTGAATTCTAGCGGTTAAACAGTTGTTTTTGAGGTTACGCATCGTTTACTTTAATTTGTGTACGCAGTGTGGAAATTCACTTTGGCAATAGACGCTTGCTGATTTGACAAATAATGCCTACACCGCTGTTTGTTGTATTTGTGTTGTTTCAATATATTTTATTGAGTAGGAATGTAACCTAAGAATTTATTTTAAAACGGTATATAATATCGTGTAAAAATTGTGTTATAATATAGCAGAGCACGCGAAAAAATCTACATTTGATTTAAAATATTCGACAGAATATTCTAAACCAATAGCGCTTTCTTTTGCAGTCCGGAAATTTTGTGACCGGATATATGGAATTTTTGCCTTGAAATCGCACCTGTGATCGATGTCTGAGGCATATAGTCGGCAGTAGCAGTACAATATTTAATGCTAAAATAATGACAAAATGCACTAAAAACAATTGAATACAGTTCGTCAGAAAATCATTTATTAAGCTGCATTGAAAACGGTTTTTTGCGCACGTAGCATAACTTCGTCGGGTATCGCACAGAGGTTGAAGCGGAGCGAAAAAAGTAGTCTCGCCCCGCCCCACCCGGAGTGCTGCCCCGCCCCGCTGCGCGTCGCCCCACTGGGCAGCCACTCAATTTTGTGCCTCTCGCTGTCCCACGTTCCGAATTTTCCGTCGCGTTTCGAAATTTTTTGCCAAGTTTGTATATAATTAAATTTTTTTGTAAATTTATAATATAATATACATAGAAGCGGTTTATGTTTTGTATTCGGGCTGGATAAATTGTTTACAAACGTCTAAAACAGCTTAATTGGTTCGGATTACAAGAGTTACAAGTAATCTAATTTCAGTACTAAAGGGTTATTGGTGCGAGGAATCTGAATAAATTGTTGTTTACAAACCTCCAAAACCGATAATTGAATAGTTAGCTAATAGCTAATTTGCAAATTAGCGTAACTAATAAGCGTAAAGTAGGACTTTTTAAATTATTTCGCTGGTGATTAGTGGTACTGAACGTTTGTTGAGTTCGAGCAATCTGAATAAAATGTATATCAACCTCCAAAACTGATAATTGAATAGTTTAGCCAACGGCGAAAAACATTGAACATAAATTTTGTTTAATACAATGTTGAATATAGATACAACTGGAACAAATATTTTAACTGCCCAGGTTCAGTTTTTTCTCGTTAGAAATTAACCCGCCTCGTTTTCGCGGTTTGTTGCCCAGTTCCGCCATGGCCCGCTTGCGCCATTTTCTGCCCCACCCGGCATCGCGGGGCACAGTTTTTGCGCCCTGCCCCGCTTCCAACTCTGGTACCACATTTTCCGTGGCCGATATTGACAAGCGTCACGAAATAGGTAACCAACCCGTGACCCACGTGATAGACGACCCATAGTAATATTTAATTGTATGCAATCAGATATGTAGTGAAACAAAAATTTACAATATTGCCTGGTGTTAAGTCGATCCTGTAGCCAAAAGTGGGCCAGGATTCTTGAAAATATTTTCAACCTTGCTTGTAAGTCATTAAAAACCCTTGTAGGCGTCTTCTGAAAAAATTTTTAGCCCCCGCAGCAAGTTGAGCTCGCTTCGTGTAAATGAAATATGCGTTGCATAGATGGACAAACCTTTGATCTGTGCAACCCATCGTAGCTGACCAAAATTCCAAGAAATTCACCCGTTACATTAGGGCCGGAGAAGCCACCCCAAACCCCCCGATTTGGGGCCCCCACACCAAAAGTCCCCACCCTAAACGGTTGAAACAAAAACCGCCAAAGTTTTAAACTGTGTCTGACTTCTCGCTCGCTTCGCTGGATAGTCCGAGGCCCCCACAATGGAGTTTTGGGGCACCTTTGTGCTCTGGAGTCATACGCGTTCTCCGGGTTCTCAGTTGTTTAGACTATAACCTCATGTGAAACAATTTTTTTTCATTTGTATAGGATTCATAAGGTTATTCTTATGGTTTTTCGGAGTGCTTTTTCATCGTCTTATAGAACCATTTCTTCAAGGGTTACATTTCCTTTAGTTCTCCCATTTTATACACCCCCCCCCCCCCCGCTGACAGTATCCAGCTTGTTTTGTCTTTCAGGTCCACGAATTAATCGGGCGGACGATAGCGTCCGTAAAGCGGATCACCGTCTCTCGGCTTTCTGCGCTGCGGAGTAATGCACCAAACCAGAACGTTGCGAGCAATAAAACGTCACCGGAATTGGTACAATTTGAAGCGAAAACTTCAACTCAAAGTTCGCTACATTTGTTTTAATGTTTTTTTCGTCAATTTTTCCAATCATTCAGCCCTCGTAGTTTCTTGCCCATTAAACCTAAACTTAGCCTAAAACTTAAGATTGGGTCTAAACCTAAGCCTAAGTGTAAGGTTTGTAGGATCATCCAATGAAACTGTTGCCCAAAACAATACGAGACGGCAAGCTTAAAAGGATGGCGCTATTGTTGTGGTGCAGCGCCATCCATCAACGCCTGGAGCCGTTACTCACGTACGATACCGCGCAGTGACGGACGGCTCCAGGCGTTGATGGACGGCGCTGCACCACAACAATAGCGCCATCCACCGCGCAGTGACGGACGGCGCTGGACATCATCAAAAGTATAGCGCCACCCTAACACACTTCCATTTTATGCACCATCCACAATAAGGCGAGTGCACCGTGTGGTAATGAACGCGTTCAATTCCCATATAGGAAATTATGCTTTTTGATTTCTAAAAGTAAAAAGGAAATTGAAATAGGAAACATTATACTTTAAGTTCAAATCCTATAACAGTCTTAAAGACTAAAACACAATTTCCATATACGTTAAATTTCACAAATCAATTTCCCTTTTGGCTGAAGTTTCAAAATCAGCAGATGGGAATTGACAGAATTTGTTGTTTTGAATTTTAATTTTGATACATTTTGAACACATAAAATTTTACATGGTAGTGGGAAATTGAAATTTAATGTGTAGACGAATATACAATCCCTAAAATTTTTAATACGACCCCTATCGTTGAATTGTGGAAAATTTTTAAAATTTAACATTTCTCTGACAATATGATAAATTCTAATGTTTACATTTAACGTAAAAGTTGCTTTGTAATACCGACATGCGTTGATGTAAGTTCAATATAGGTATGAGGTATAAAGTTCAATTTGTACTGCGACAGGACATGCATTGAGGTAGGTTCAATGCAGGTATGAGGGTATGAGGTGTAATGTTCAATTTATTAAAGATATTTTATAATGGAAGTTTACGTTAATATTTCAAGACTTCGGCTTATGGCAGACAAGGCTTCAACAAAATATTTCTATGTGATGACAAAACTTGCGAAAACCTAACTTGTTTTGCCACCGAGAAATGTGAAATTGTTTTGCCCCCCCCCCCGAGAAATCTGAGCGGTCCATGGACCTGTTACTCCCACGGCCGTGCAAAGATGAGTGGAGGACTAGATATTGGTTTTACGCTTAGGCATAGGCTTACTTTCAGTCCGTGCAAAGAAGACTGGACGACTAGATATCGGCTTTGCGTTTAGAGGCTTAGGAATATGCTTAACTACGGTTACCGTCCAACTTTACACGCTGACCTTACGCCCTAGCATCCGCTAGACTAAGGCTAAGACATGCGCTTCTCATTAGTTATGCTTTAGGCCTAGATATTTCAGCACGATAGGGTTGTTAGGGTCTATAGATAAACCAATCAACCCCATGAACACACCGCTAAAATTCCACATTTTTCACGACGTGTGAAATATTACAGATTTGTGATGTAGGTCTTAACCTTTAAAAAGGTCACCGGATGTACAGATAGTTTGTGACGTATAGATATTGTGACAGTAGAGGGAAATTGAATTCGTTTCTTAAAAATTTCAAATTCAATTTCTCTCTTGCAAAATTCAACTGTACCTGTTTCGGTTTCACTTTGAATTTACTAAATTCAATTAACCATTTGATGTAAATTTTGAAAATCCAATTTACTGTGTACGTAAAGTTCAAAATTATCAAAGAGGAAATTGAAAACGAATATTTCAAAGTTTAAAATCAATTCCTCAAACACTTTGAACTTTCAATTCACCATTTCCATATACGTTAAAATGATGAAATCAATTTCCCATTAGCTGTATTAAAATCAATCCGTTTTGGAAATTGAAAAATTCATTTTCCACACGGTGTACTCACCTTATTGTGGATGGTGCAATAGTTATTAAATTGCAAACTGCACGTTTTACAATCCTGAAAATCCGAATTTTTCAAAAATTTAAGTTTGAATCCTGAAATTCAATTGTGGGAAATTTTGAGACGTCCAAATGTGTAACAAATGCTGAAGGACATCGGACGAGTTGTAATCAATTGTCAACGGGCGTATAAACAGACCAAGATATGAAATAGCTTCGCGATTGTGTTGTTATATTCTTACCAGACAGACTGTATTTTCGTTGTATTTAATTCATTTATGTCGGCATCGTACATCAAAAACATCGAACGCAGATCAAACAGGTCGGCAACAACGCTTAGTTGTGTTACGAGTAAACTCGGATTAATTGGAAACAACTCAACAATGCTGGGGTATTTTATAGCGTGACATCGACAACCCGTAAACATTGGTTAATCCTTTCTCACATGAATATTTTCAATTTCATATGAGGTGTAATTTTAAAAAACATTGGTTAATCCTTTCTCACATGAATATTTTCAATTTCATATGAGGTGTAATTTTAAAAAACATTGGTTAATCCTTTCTCACATGAATAATTTCAATTTCATATGAGGTGTAATTTTAAAAAACATTGGTTAATCCTTTCTCACATGAATATTTTCAATTTCATACGAGGTGTAATTTTAAAAAACATTGGTTAATCTTTTCTCACATGAATATTTTCAATTTCATACGAGGTGTAATTTTAAAAAACATTGGTTAATCTTTTCTCACATGAATATTTTCAATTTCATATGAGGTGTAATTTTAAAATAAGATTCGATCCCCAGTCTCTCGGGTGGGAGGCGTTTTTGCGATGACCACTCAGCAATACGAGTTTGACGATCGGCCGAGGGGGCTCTCATGTCTTGTGGAGATTTTGCGCTGCGCATATATGTTAAAATTGCTAAACACTACTCACAGTGTCTGTGTGACTTGTATATTACTTGTATTTAGTTGCTGATAGTACACTCTATAAGTTAAAGGGTTATATAGACATCGCCGGGTAAAATGGTTTCACTCAGATCCTGTAGCCAGAGCAGGGTCCAGTGGTAGCTTCGGCTCCGTCAGAAAATTTATCTTCGGCTGTAGTAGATTTTTTGCTGGGGTTTCCAACAAATGTTCCGTGATTTTAGCTACACTATTTTTCATCTGTGGTTCCGTTCTGTGCCACATGGTTTTTGATGACGATTGAAGCAATATACTTATTGTTTTTAATATTGTACTTAACAAATTTATAATTACCGTACTATACTATATCATAAAATATTAAACATAATCGATGATAAATAATAAAATTTACATGAATTTTGTCCACCATCTTTGAAAATGGTGCCACTAGCAGGGTGTAACCGGATATTCGTTTCCGTTTCCGCTAAAAATCGGTACCCGTTTCCGTTTGTTTCCGTTATAGAAATAACGGAAATTCTGTTTTTTGTACGCTGAAAATTAGTTAAAAAATTACGTGTATATATCTATGCAATTTTTGATTTCAGATATGTTGAAATGTTCGAAATGAAATGAAAATTACTAAATTCATCCAAAATCTTAAAACTTGTGATGCATCTGCCATTTTTTTTTAAATTTTAGAAAACCTGGTGAATATTTGCACGCCATTGAAACTTTTATGCTCAAATGTTCCTTTTCCGTTTCTGTTATTTTAATCACTATTCGTTTTCCGTTATTTTGATCACTATTCGTTTCTGTTATTTTTGCTATCCGTTTACACCCTGGTCGCTAGGCAGTAGAACAGCGAGACAGCGTTGCCGAACAAATGTGAAAATTTTTAAAAAAAATATTTTGGAAATTTAATAAATCGTGTAAACAATAAACCGCTATTTTAAAACATTTTCGCATTCCAAACAACATATATACTTATGTAAAACTAAAATAGCTGCAATTAAACCAGTAAAATCTTTGATAATTTTGACCAATGTATAGAACATGGGCGGAACAGTGAAGGGTCAATGTTACTTTAAGGAGCGTAACAGACGATTAAGCGTATTCCTAAGCCTATTAAGCCTAAGTATAAGCGCAAGAATTTCCACGGTTTTTAGAGTTTATTGATAAAGTTTTTTGCCAATTCTCAAATTTTATTTAAATTACTTTGAAATGTGTTTAAACACAAATTTGTGACAACACTGAACAATAACAGAACTAAACGTGGAACTCCATCTTTATTTACTATCGCATCAATCCGGGAAATTTCGTCAACCTCTGCTCACGGTTTTCAGCTAAGCCCCAGTCCAAGCAAAAAAATAGTCTAAACCATATGCCTACTCTATTTTACAGTAGCTTCCGGGAATCAAGCAAGACGCCCCTAACCGTAACGTGGGCCAATTACTTAATGAAAAAGCAAAAAAGTCAAACACTCGTACTTAAACGTAGTTTCCTTTAATCTGTTGTATCCACAAGCCTATTCAAAAATGTTTCTGGCAACCAGGGATCAATCAGGACTGTACAAGGCCTTGAGGCCGATTTGTGTGGTGTCTGTAGGGCACAAATAGTCATTGACAAAAACGTAAAAACCAATGAATACAACAAGGCCGAAGCGGTACCATAAGGGTATACCTAAGCCTAAACCTAAGCCTATGCAAAGAATTGAGTTTGAAGCTTAATCGTACTCTACTGCAGTCGGACAAAACGTTCCGCCCGTGACCTGTCACAGGAAGGAATCAATTATCCGCCTGTATCAACGCTGAATAATATCAATATTTTGGCCCGTGCATAGAACCGGGCCGGAACAATAGTATAAGCATATTCCTAAGCCGAAGCCTAAGCCTAAGCCTAAACCTAAGCGTATGGATGAGCTCCTAAGCCTAAGCCTAAGCAAAAAAATTAGTCTAATGCTTAAACTGACTCTATTATAGCCCCTACAGAAAACGATCCGGCCCTGTTCTATACATGGGCAAATATTTCCATGTTCAAAAACTTTTACTTCGTCCAGGAACCAAGTTGTCAGACATGACGTCTTCGGTGTAAATATCCGTATCATGATGGATCTTCCTGGTATTGCTTGTAGGCTGTTGTTCTGGTACCTTAATATCGTTCTGATACTGGTACAACGCAACAATTGCGTTAATAAGACGTTTGTCTGCAAATTCACTATCCGGTACGTACAGTTCTTGCCAATATAGTCGATCCACAGGATTCAGAACCCATCTGCAAAAAAATACCAAACTGGCAGCACAAACCTGATCCACGGCTAAAGCCCGTCTTTGGCTCACGTATCCACATTCCATGCCATTTAATGTTAGGACACTGGTTTAGGCAAAGGCTTAGACTGCCGGTAAACATTTTTCAAAATTTTAAATTTGATCTTATGCCTATTTTGAAAAGGAGGGTAGCGGAGAATATGGCTGGTCATCGAAGCCTAAATCATGAGCTTAAAATGGAAAGCTTCAACGTGAATCTAGGCCTATGCACATAGTTAAGCCTAAAGCGTGAATTTCGCGTAATGCCGTTGGGTAAATATAAAGCAATTCTAAACAGCATATGCCTAAGCTTAAACGCGAGCCTACAGTTCAACCTAAACTTTTGGCTAAGCGTAATGAACGCAAGGGCAACACGGCCAATGTTACTTTAAAGGGCATAACTGTAGATTAAGCGTATTCCTAAGCCTAAGCCTAAGCGTTGCAAAAATGTGTTCCTAAATCTAAGTCTAAGCCTAAGCCTGAGCCTAAGCAAAAAATGTATTCTGCAATCTAAGCCTACTGTTTTATGGACCAACCAGAGGCCTGAACGCCCCTTAAAGTAACATGGATTGGCAATTTTATCTTTATAATTCTTATTGTTTGACTATTAAGTTCACGGCATGTTTTAAAGTTAGGCATTCTGCCGAAGTTAATAAAATAAACAAACTCTTTGCTATTGGACCCACACTTCCCACAGACTCACACACACCTTAGGTATGCTCAGGCTTTAGCATAAATTTCCGAAAAACCTTTTATAAGCATCAACGTTTGTCTAAGCTTTAATACTTAAATCCCTAAACCTGGAGTCTAAGCGTACAACTAAGCTTTAATCTAAAATATCGGCGAATGGTAGTAGAGCCCAACTTTCGGATGTCCGACACCAGAGCAGGTGTGAGCGACAGGCCCGTAGTCAGTTCACCTTGCTAAGGGAGGGGGGCTAAAATTATTCAGCGGGGCATACAATGGTTGTCGTTGACTTACAAGCAAGGTTGAAAATTGTCTAGAGTTGGCAAACATTTTTCCACGAACGTTGAGCGATTTTATGCGTCCCTATTGACAATGGGCGCGGGGGCGAAACCTAATATGAAATTTCTAATTTTAGAATAACTTATGCTTAGGATTGGCTTTGCGTTTGACTTTAGGCTAATTTAGGATCAGGTTTTTTGGCGGTGGGGGTGTTCAACAGCCATAGGTTTTATCTACTTAGGCATAAATTTTAAGGCGTTGGTGGTATGATAGCCATAGCTTTTATACCTTCGAAATTTACATCCGGCAGGTACACTGATGCCAACAATTTCTTCGTACGGTTCGTCCAGCGTAGGCAATTGTGATATATGGGAGTTGGTCAATTTTGAAGTTTGAAACGCTTCCCAGTACAGATGACCTGAAATAATTCGTATTCACAAGTGTAAGTTTATAGATCCGAAAATCCATTACAAAAAATTTGACGCCTGTACTTTGAGCGGCGTACCGTTTTTTTTCGCTAGACTGCAATAGAGTTAATTTTATTTTAAAACTTTGACTATTTTTTATATATAGCTTATATCCCCTAGCCTAAGCTTTAGGCCTATTTTTAGGCTGAAGATTAGGCTGAGCTAAGGCTTACATACTTAGGCTCGTTGCAATATGCGTATACTATTGTTATAAGCCTCAAAGCAACATTTACTTAGCATTCGCCCAAAAAAGTTGTCCGATTCGAAATTTTTTTGCATATTTGAGTTTTACATGACAACTTGTGATCAATTCATTATCGGATTTGATTCGTTTTGTAAAGTGTCAATTTATTGTTATATCAGACTTGATTTACTTTATTTTGTGTTGCAACCGCAACAGTTTGTTAGTTTGAAAACCTATCACTAACTGGTAATAGATGCCATACACATTGCAGAATATGGGCCCTAATGTCTAGGGCTCGCAGTATAAATCACCGACCGGATACTGTTTTTGTTTTAACTATTTTCTTTTTTACTTTCGATAAATTAAGAACCTATTGAAAAAAATTATTGAAGAAACGACCCATGTAAAGATCAGGGGCGGAGAGTTTTTCTGTGGGACTAGAATAGAGTAAGCTTAAGCTTTAGACTAATTTTTTGCTTGGCTTAAGCTTAGACTTAGGCTTATGCGTAGTAATATGGTCATTCTTACGCTTAGGTTAAGGCTTAGGCTTTAAGCTTAGGAATATGCAGACAATATTGTTGCGCCCGTGTTTTTATTGGCCGAAGAAACAACTTGTAGACTTCGCCAACAGATTTGGAATTTTTCAAAGCTTGACATAACGCTTAGGCTTAGGCTTATGATTGTTTCTAAAGTGTGCAACAGACAGTGATAATACTGTTCCGACCTTACTGCCTTATTTACCATTTGACCATCTAAGCAATTGCAGGCCAAAATTTGATTTTCCTCGCTTTATGCGAGCCGCGTCGGCTTTTGGTGCTTGATGCAATGACCAGTGTTGAATAACTTCCTGGTACGAAAGATCTGACAATAATTCATCGTCATCATCATTATTGTTTACATCGCTGTCGCTTGATTTATATTCTTTCGACCCTAAATAGATTCATCCCAAAGTCTCAAAGTGACTTCGATACTCGACGCCCTGAACCGCAAGTCAACAAAATGTTTATTTACCAATTGCACACTATCACCGGTAGTCTCTGCCTTCGGCTCCAGCTCCGGCAGAAAATGAACTTCCGGTTGCGGTTGAATTGCTGAAATTAGCGAATAACGTTTTATTTTAAATGTTACATTTCGCCTAAAACCTCATGTTTCATTTCCAGCTCCGGTTCCGGTAAATTTCATTCATCTCCGGCTCCGGTATTGTTCACGACCGGTTGCAGACTGACAAATTTGGATCTTGAGGACAATCTGTCAAACCCAGTACACCGCGGGTGGAAGGAAACTGTCTATGAGAGGGGATTTCGGGGGAGGAAATATGGATGGACGGTTGTTCTTGAGATTTAACAATTTGTCACGAGGTACCGCGACGCGCCGTACGAAAACCGCATACAACGTTTCTCGATGGCTGACGGCGTCGGCCGGCGCTGAGTCAACGGCGGGCGGCGTCAGCCGACGCTGAGTGAACGGCAAAGCAATAAAATTTATCACAAGAACAGTGGGTCTAAGGGTGATTCTATCGCATAGGATACCACAAGGTGACGGCCAGTGACGTTCTCAGACAGACGGCGCCAGACAACGTGAAATTTTATAAAAAGCATACCGCTACCCAAAATCTTACAAGGAATTATACTTTTGGTAGTCCCGGCTGTTTTTCGGCAGCGTGAATAAAATAGAAAATATAATTTTAGCGTAGTTACAAGCAAGATTGAAAATTGTCTAGGGGGCCAAAACTTGCCCAGGGGGGTGAGCCCTCCTGCCCTGCCCCCCCCGCTTGGCTACGGGCCCGTAGGCTTATAACTTAAGCAAATGGCTTCAGGTTTAGTGGTAGATGCAGCATTTTTGTTTTAATGAAAGGATACTTTTTGTGTTTTGAAATTTTAATGTTTTAAAATGCATTTTTAACAAATTTTTCAAGTGTATAAACAGAAGTAATTTGTTATCACTGCTGACAATATTTTGAACGTTAACACAGGCAAATGTTACCTTTAGCGGTGTAACAGTAGATTAAGCGTATTCCTAAGCCTAAGCCTAAGCCTAAGCGTTGCAAAAGCGTATTCCTAAGCCTAAGCCTAAGCCTAAGTGTTGCAAAAGCGTATTACTAAGCCTAAACAAAAAAATGCAATCTAGAATCTAAAACCTACACTTTTATAGACCCACAAGAAACCTGGACGCCTCTTAAAGTAACATATGCCCTAAAAACCGTTATACTGTTTCCGAGACATGTTACCAGTCGTAGTAGCATCACTTGAAATATCTGCTGTGTAACAACTGTCACTTTCATATTTTCTGTAAATAAAACCAATAATTTTTAGTATAATTTTTAGTAGATGTTAACCAATGAAAAGCCATTGCAGCAAAAGAAATTAAATCGCAGCAAAGCTCAGTGGCCTAAATACTGAATGAAGCACAAATTAGGTTATTTTAGATTAACTCTTCAACTCATAGAGTATACTATGAGCAACTAAATACAAGTAATACATGAGCAACACTGACGCTGTGAGCTGTGATTAATATTAATAATTCTAACACATATGTGCAGTGCAAAATCTCTACAAGACGTGAGAGCCTCCTCGAGCTCGATGGTCAAGCTCCTGTAGATGTGTGGTCATCGTAAACGCCTCCCACCCGAGACACAAGGAATCGAATCTTTACCTGGAAAGTGCATCTCATACGAAATTGAAAATATTCGTGTGAGAAAGGGTTTACAGGATAAATCTGTAACAGCTAAACTTTGGTTGACCATAACCAGGGCTGTAGTTAGGGGTCTTTTCCCTTTTTCCTTCAGCCCGCGTTTCCTCAAAAATGGTTCGATTTTGAAAATTTTCTCACATTTGAACTTTCCATGGCCTCCCCGGATCATTCCACACATAAATTTGAATTTTTGAAAATTTCGATAATTTTGAGGTCCCAAGGTCCCCCTATAGGGCCCAAAAAATTTTGTCAAAAAGGTTGACAAATTTTAAACCATTCGACGCAGCTTGCGGGGCTGAGTCGAATGGGGTGAAATTTTTCGCAATCAAACGATTGCTTAACGAGTTATTTGACCGTAATTCGTTAACCAATCGTCTAATTGCAGAAAATTTAACACCATTCTACTTAGCTCCGCACGTTGCGTCGAATGGCATATAGGTTGTCAAGCTTTGATAAAAAATTTGCGTCACAAGGGGGACCTTAGGATCTCAGAAAATCCAATTATTCAAAAATCCAAATTTAGGTGTCGAATTATCAGGGACGGTCATGAGAAGCTCTAATATGCAAAAAAAATTTAAAATCGAACCTTTTCAGGGCAAACACGGGCTGAGAAAATAACGAAAAGTCATGAAATAAGGCTATACCTAGTCGCGCCAGATCCGACCCCCCGAATAAAATGTTTCATAGCTCTATAACTTCGTGGTCCGAAAAACAATGGTTAGTTCTTAAATTGGCGGGCACCCAAAGGGTGGGCCCCCAAAGTGGGGCGGGTTGGAGCGCGCTTCTGCCGTCACTGTCCATAACTCACTTGAATAACGCCCATTTATCCTTTTAAAATACTATAGAAAAAATACAATTATACTGAGTAAAAATGAATTGAAAAAATAAATATTAGCT
>JASANG010002397.1:0-44517 GCA_030248215.1 Enoplolaimus lenunculus
CAAAACATTCAAAAGGCACAGACTCATATGAAACTCTATCATGACCGAAAGGCTGTAGAGCCAAATTTTTATGTGGGTCAAAAAGTTTGGTTGCACATACCTTTTCAACATAAGGGCAAGACTCGAAAGTTGGGATATGAATGGCACGGGTTGTATGAGATTATCGAACTTAAATATCCCGATGTAGTTATTAAATCCATTTCAAATCCACGGGAAGGGTCTAAACGAGTTCATGTTGAACGCTTAAAGACGTTCTCCGGCCCTTATGTCCCAAAGTTGCGCGGAACCCAGGAAACAACTGAATCTGTAATCGAAAATTTGGAGCATAATTTGGATGGCGACATAACACCCCGTACATTGTCAGCCGAGGAAGCCGAGGTTGCTGTTGAGGCTGTTGCTAATCCTGATGTAACCCAAAGCTTAGAGTTAGTCGCGCAATCGAGCAACAACAATCAGAGTTCACCGAGGTACCAGTTAAGGTCTCAAAGTGTTAAATAGGCTACCCGTTGCGCTGAGAATACGACCGGCAAGAATATATTTCTTTGTTGTGCTTGACATGCTATGTTTATATGTGTTATTATTTGTTTAATTTCAGAACCCAAAGTTAAAGTAGTAAGTTAATTGAAATTAACTAATTTATTATCAGACAAACAGAACACCTAGGATCTAAGCGCAGAGTCGTTGTTGATCTAGTTTAAGAAAAAATACACGCGCTTCGTCTTACACACGCTAAGCTTTGGACCAACAGCAATGTGTGACATCGGTGCCTTTTGCGTATTTCCCATCTGGGACCCTAACCAGTTGTAATTTTCTTATGCCGTTCTTACACCGGTGAATAAACACGTGCCCGTAAACATATTGTTTATTTATTGCCAAATTGCTTAAGTGTGCCATGGCTGAGGCCAACATTGATGCAGTGAAGCAGTATAACACTCGGTTTGAGATACCACAAACGGTATCACAGGTGGTTGGTGCATGTCTAGCTGTTATTGCTGCTATGCCTGAGTCGAGTACTCAGGTTCAGAGTGTTTTGTCGCAACACTGCATTTCTGTTTACTTGCCCCTACATTCACTACAGTTTTCATTACGTGGGCTCAATTTGACGTCTTGGAGTGACCCCTGGGAACCATTACTATGGTTGACATTATCGCAGCAGTTGCTGTACAGCGTGCGACCGCCACAGCTTCCGATTAGCCTTCTTACACGGTGTCCGATTTGCAAGGAGCTGATTAGTGGGTTTGAGCATTTCACTTCTAAATATCACCTGCAGAGCGTGCAGTTACAAAAATTTCGTTTCGCGCCTGTGGGCCTGTTAATTTCTGAGCACCAGAAGTGGATTGGGAGTCATCGGATAGGTTCTAGAAAGGAACTGAAAAAGGCCCGTTTTTCGAGCTGGGTGGTGATTAATTTCTCCAGGGTGACCAATGGTGACGCACGGTTTGCCCGTACCGCAGGCTGGGCAAACAGTGAAGGGGAACTTCCGACGATTACGGGTAATTCTGACTGTGGGTACCTCCCGATTCTGACATTTGAAGTAGTAACTAACTCGCGGGTACCATTACCGATATTTATGGCTGACCCGAACGCTCCTTCGGAGTGTCATAGTCACCCAATCCACACGGCACCACCTCATTCAACATCGTATTTCAATGTACCTTTGCCTTGTGATGGTCAGTTGGGTTTTCACTACTTTGAATTTCAGTTCTGGGTGGAATACATCTCGCGAGATAGTGTCACCCGGTACCTTCCCTTTGCGGTGGTTATTCAGTGGGATTACTACGACGATGCGCTTGCACATCTTATAATTCAGACGC
Organism: Enoplolaimus lenunculus; assembly: GCA_030248215.1. Taxonomy (NCBI): domain Eukaryota; kingdom Metazoa; phylum Nematoda; class Enoplea; order Enoplida; family Thoracostomopsidae; genus Enoplolaimus; species Enoplolaimus lenunculus. Next base: position 1,815 of record JASANG010002397.1, read on the forward strand.
TAGACAGTATTCGCACAAAAACTCGACCCGATCCGGGCCAGAGAGGCCGGTTGTCTATGCTGCCTGAAAGCAGTGAGGGGGTACCGAACGAGAAAGGGGAACAAGGGACCATGAACCGTACTTGTAAGCCGGTGAAAATAACTGACCCGCTTAGTAGTAAGTAGTAGTAGTAGTAAGTTGTAGTAGTAGTAGTAAGTAGTAGTAGTAGTAAGTAGTAGTAGTAGTAGTAAGTAGTAGTAGTAAGTAGTAGTAGTAGTAGTAGTAAGTTGTAGTAGTAGTAGTAAGTAGTAGTAGTAAGTAGTAGTAGTAGTAGTAAGTAGTAGTAGTAGTAAGTTGTAGTAGTAGTAGTAAGTAGTAGTAGTAGTAAGTAGTAGTAGTAGTAAGTAGTAGTAGTAGTAGTAAGTTGTAGTAGTAGTAGTAGTAAGTTGTAGTAGTAGTAAGTTGTAGTAGTAGTAGTAAGTTGTAGTAGTAGTAGTAAGTTGTAGTAGTAGTAGTAGTAAGTTGTAGTAGTAGTAGTAGTAAGTTGTAGTAGTAGTAGTAAGTTGTAGTAAGTTGTAGTAGTAGTAGTAGTAAGTTGTAGTAGTAGTAGTAAGTTGTAGTAGTAGTAGTAAGTTGTAGTAGTAGTAGTAAGTTGTAGTAGTAGTAAGTAGTAGTAGTAAGTAGTAGTAGTAGTAGTAGTAGTAGTAGTAAGTAGTAGTAGTAGTAAGTAGTAGTAGTAGTAAGTAGTAGTAGTAGTAAGTAGTAGTAGTAGTAGTAGTAAGTAGTAGTAAGTAGTAGTAGTAGTAGTAAGTAGTAGTAGTAGTAGTAAGTAGTAGTAGTAGTAAGTAGTAGTAGTAGTAAGTAGTAGTAGTAGTAGTAGTAAGTAGTAGTAGTAGTAGTAGTAAGTTGTAGTAGTAGTAGTACGTAGTAGTAAGTAGTAGTAGTAGTAGTAAGTAGTAAGTAGTTAGGCCATGATAAAACATCAGCGATTAATGCTAGAAACTGTTTAATAATATTACCTTAAAAGCAGCGAAATTTTTCAATGAAGCATTCAATTGGTTTTACAAGCGAGTAGTAGTTAGTCGCTTTAACAATTCATTAGATTTTTTGATACAGTTGCAGAAGACCACTCTCACTAAATCTATGAAAGGCAGGGTGAATTCCTGCGAAAAATCGATTCCTAACGAAATCGTAATAAACTCGCTTACGGCATGGTTTTAACTGGTTTACTAACAGTAAATTAGCTGTTCGGTGTTGAAAATTATTCCAAATTCCGATTCCTGTCCCGGTAAAGTTAAGTTCCTGTTGGAATCCTGATGAAAGGTAGCTATTCCAATATTATTCTGCGAAGAACATTAAACTATATCTACCTCCTACTCTTCACAGGTTGCAATATGGCGCTGCTTAGAAGAAATCAACATAAATTACTAGTATAAGGGAGTAAGAAAATATTGCTTTGAAGCAAAATAACTAAAATAACGAAATTTTAGATGGAACACAAACATATAAACTGGTTCAACAACTAATAATTTTAAGACACAGGATGGTAGCAAAATTACGGAAAATTAGACAGCGAGAGTGCATTGCACTTAAACAATGTGTAAAAACAATACTGACAATAGGTAACATCTTCCGACTCCAAAAAATAAACCGCTTCAACTACACACTACATGACACACAACCAGAATTCTTATGTTGTCACTGTCAAGTAAACTAATTTTAGCACTACGGAACAAATTCTTAAAACAAGTATCTACAATTCTGAAAACGAATGTTAATTATTTCGTGGGCGGAGTCACTATTCTGTTGCTTAATATCAAGCTGCAGTTTACAGTAAGAACATCGTTCAAACGTCTTGGGTGTTGCACTTAAATCACGTAAAAAAACTACGAAAAACCGTTAAAAATCATTTCTTTTAAAAATGTTAATTTTTTCCGGTGACCAGCGATGGGATATTCCGATTAGAATTCCCATTCAAAACTAGTTCCAATTAAATTTTATGTATGGCACAATAAAAATAGTAACTGCCACATAGGTAACAAAAGTTTTTGGCTCACAGACAATTTAGCACATCGTTCACTTCAATACTTAAGAATTTCCGTACAAAACAGAATTGAGTGTATCACAATGCACTTTTAAGAACAAATCTTTCCGCAATTTTGCCGGCGTAAGTAGAGTTGCATCGGATTTTCACAACAAATCATTCCGATTCCGGGTCCGGGTATTGCAAAAACACCCGGACAAAACACCCGGAATAAAATTAGCTTAGTGATTTTAACATCCCACACCTACATTTTGACTACTAATGGTATCGTACCTAAATTAAACAGATTAGTTGCACAGCCTACGCTAACTGTGCGAAATACATTAGAAACAAAACCCGACCAACATGTCTGTTACGACAATTATCGCATGTGGTATATAAAAGCAAACTGCAGAAAAAACGTTGGTCATCATGCTTTATAATTTTTATCGTAATTTTTTGTAAAATATCTGAATTGGAATTTTTAATTGCGGTAAAAATTTAACTGAACCGGAAGGTAAAAAATGCCGGAAATGGAACCGGAATTTCGGTTGTACCCTGACTTCGACTGAGACTACGCGAGTGTCAGAAATATTTGAGACTGACTTGAGACTCCCATCCCTACTGGTGACGGCCAAAATTGACCGAGACCGAGACCGCCCATCCCTGGCTCTCAGATGTACTGTTTTTACTGGCACACGATTCTAGCTCTTCTTGTCGCTGCTCTACCGTAACTGGTACTGCCACCTAAAACTTTGTCTGCGTTAAACTTTTCATTGTCTTAGCTCAGCAGTACCCGTTTGCATTGTTTTTCAACGTTATTAATCGGATTGAAGAGGTCATTGCCAAAAATAGCAACACCATATTTGAGAAGCACTATATTAAGTTAAATGTTTCAGACTTTATACCGCGGCAATATGGCAACAGTGGTGCTCAATACGGCGTACATCAGTGAAGGCTTATCCGTAACAACAAAAGAGGCGGTTCCATTTCAGCACTCTGCTCTAGATCATCACTTCATCGAGTCTGCCAAAATTCGACAAAATAAATTAAGTTGTCTTCAAGAAGTTAGTCTAAAGTAAGTTTTATTGTTGTGTATAGAATTCTGTCGCGTGAATGATCATCTAAGAATCTTGAACAGCACACCTCCATTATTAGATATCAAGAGCCTAAGGGCTAATATTTGGTTCTAATTGTGTCCTCAGAATGAATGGCATTCATGGCATCAAAAGAAACCGCTTTCTACGCGTGGAGGATGTATTCCATAACCGTTGTAAAATTGTACCAAAATAGTGGATGATTTGTCATTTTCGAAATCAAAAATATAATAAATGACTGAAAGTTTTAACGTTTATTTAGAATGTGGCATAACAGATTTAACAATTGTTTGTTGTCAACTTTTTTAGATTTAGGTCTAGTCCAGTATGAAGTCGGTTTGACGACAATAGTAATTTTTTCATCCCATTTATAACACCACTAAAGACGACTATTAATCGATTATTATTATTTATTATTATTATTCGCCAAAAAGCAAACATTTCAATATTATCTCAACAGCACTGCATGTTATGGTAAATAAAGGCCTCATTAATTGTCTTAAATCAAGAATAGCACTATTTGACGAACAACCATTTTGTCTGCACTTTGCAAGTCATGTTTAAAATTTAGGTATATACATAGGACCAGTTAAACTAGAATAAGCATATTTTAACTAAAAAAACCTGTGTTGGAACATGAAATAGAAAGGGTCCCACGGCAGAATTATTACTGCTGATGTGCTGGGAGCCACCACAAATCAGTCCTTCTTCTTAACTGCCCGTTAAGATAACAGACGACAAACCTAACCAGCAACGCATTATAGTCACAGCTGAAAGAAGCTGCTTTATTCTTGGGCAGGACCAAGAAAACTTCTGACGTTCCAAACGTTACAGAACAACAACAGGGCAATTTAAACACACACTGCGTGCAGCACATTGAAACTTTACAATGTAGGGAACAGGTCTGCCTGTTACCGCACTGCTTTTTTTTACAAAATTACAGCATTTATGGTTTAACAGATAACCATGTCGGCTGATATATTTGATAAAAAACTGAATCTTTGAAACACCAAGCAACCAAAATCTAGATATTTTGCACGTAAAATACATGATATTCAATTTACATACCAAAGTCATATCCGAAGGAAACTTCACGTTCGGTATACCACGAAAAAGTTCCACTGTAGAACTTTCCTCTTCATCTAAAACATAAAACACGAGCTAATAAGGTAATAATTATGGAATTAAGGACTGGTGTTAATAATTGCTTAAGAAAACTATCTCAAATAAAACCAATTCCGTTTATGTCTAGTAGTATCTACTTCCTAATCGTAGAATGTCACCACATATACTCTCGCCGTTGGTCTAGGACAATTCCAAAGCACCACTACACTTCTTCTAGTCACAAAACATGAAAAACCTCGCGAGCCATAAGCCAACGCAGTTCTAGCACAAATAGTAAATCTTAACGTCAAATTTTGATATTGTAACAGTCCGGTGGGGTTTCCGATCCACGGTTAGGGTTGCAATGAAATCAGTTCTTGCTTTAAGTAGACATGAGACCGCGACGTGGTATATTTTTGTATTTATTATTCGCAGTTCATATCTGCAATATTTTAGTGGGTGAAAATGAGTCTGATTATCTTTTGCTCTCACCCTAATTCAAAGTATAAGCACTCAGAACTTCGTAAAATTTATCTAAGATTTGATGTTGACAACATGGTGGCACCGAATCCACGATTTGACCGAATCCGAATGCGAATCCAGTGCTAATTTGCCAATCCGAAACCGTATCCTGCATGATGCAAATTTCGGATATATCTATAATTTGTTTCAAAATATCAACGAAATGCCAGCCGTATAACTTTTAATACGTTAATATATTTCGTCCCGGCGTCAGTTCTGAGATTTCTCACTTGAAATAAAAAATATTGATTTTTATAGGAAGGTATTTAAAAATTTTATTGCTTAAAAATGAAAAACATATTGCCGAACTTTGTTGGATTCGGCTTTTGGAGTCGACTTTTCCACAACCGAATCCGAACCTCAAATTTTTGCCGAATCCGAAACTTTGTTGCCACCCTGGTCGACAAATCAACAAATTGACGTTACAATCTAGCTGGCGCAGAAACTAACTGACAAGTTTGACCGCTTAAGCAAAGCCTATATATTATGTTACCCAGATAGAAGAGCCTTTTGTAATGGAATTTTTTGCGGTAAAAAATGCATCTGAATTGGATAATTGCTAGGGGGAAAGCAGGGATTTGCAAATCTCAACATGCGCTAATTAGTGTGCAAAATAAAGTATAAGTGTTAAAAAAATTGGGCTGCTCTTAAATCCCGACTGGTCTAAAACTATATATACGTATAAAAACTGAAAGTAAAAATGAATTTGGGTAATTTCTTAACCAGACAAAGAATGGATTTGCATTGCACTACCTCTAAGCTCTGAAATAGAGTGTGCTAATTAAAGTTTAAGCGGGCAAAATTAAGTTTAAATGTGATATAGCACACTGTTTTGCACAAAAAATTCCCGCTTTATAGCTCAAACTTCGTTTGGTGTTACTTTCATTTTCACATAACTTACCTGAGTTGGTAATGGTACTGCCACACACCAAAGCATCAGTACCAATACTGTCATAATCCGAAGTGCTTTCGTCATAACAAAAAGCGAACTCCGAACTTCCAGTTCGAAGCTGGGCCAACTGCCGCTTCTTATTTTCCTCTAACCACATAAACAAAATTATGAACATAACAGATTATTAATGAACCGTTGAATTTTAGTACAACAGTGATTACCAGTCACGCAGGTTGCATGCAAAAAAACCATTACCAGAAATGGAAAAGAAAATTTCATGGTTCCTCCAAATCTAAATTTCTAAAAATAATAAATTATCAACTTTCATCTGCAATTCATGCAACCAGCGCTCTGTTTCAGAGTGAGACAGGATATTACTTTACCAGATACCGGAACCCGATATTGAATTTGTTACCGGAACTGGACATTAACCTGATATAAATCAAAAATACGAGATTTCCCGAATAAATAGTGATCGGGCTGGGTTCATAAAAGTTTGGTAATGTTAATATACGACGGTAAAAACTTATAGAAAATCGTGAAGTTGGCTACAAAGATATACGAAGTATAAATTTAACAGCGCTTTACTGTTCACGATGTGTGATGAGACAATACATGGCGTTTTCTTTATCCAGAGCTGTTAATAACCGACTATTTTGTTAAAATATGTTTTAAGTCAATTCAAGGAGCGCTCAGCATACACGAGTGCAAAATGACAAATTCTCATTCTTCTACAAAAATAATATATATTATTCAAGATAACAAACTACTATTTTATACCTGAATCAAAATTTAGCGTAAAAACCCATAACTATATAACAAAAAGTTTGTAGTAATGCTCGTACCACGGTACATTTCTTCAACCATAAAATCGTTAGTTAAGTCAAGATATCTCTCACGTTCACATAATTGCTCTATGCGCTCCTCTTCCTGCGTAAGAGCGTCGGTTGCAGAATTCGCGTTAAATGACGACTCGAATTGTTTTAAGTCTGATAAATGCATGCGACAATCATACCTAAAACAATAGGTAGATTTTTGAGCGAAGCGAAACTCCGAGACAAAATTAGGACAAAGGATTTTTAGGTGCGACGAATATGAATAAATTGTTAACAAACCTGCAAAATTGATAATGGAATAATTCGCTACGAGCTAATTTGCATATTAGCTTAATTGACAAGACAAAACTAGGACTTCTTAAATTATTTCAATAATTATTAGGGTTTACTGAAGGTTTTTGGGTGCGAGGAACCTGAATAAGTTGTTTACAAACGTCTAAAGCCGATAACTGAGTAGTTAGCTAATAGATAATTTGCATATAAGCATAATTGATAAGCCTAAATTAGGTGTTTTTGCAATATTTCACTAATTATTAGAATTACAAGCAATCTAATTTCAGCAATGAGTTCTTGAGTGCGAGGAATCTGAATAAATTGTCACAAACCTCCAAAACTAATAAATAATAGTTCAATTGCTGAGGGTTAGCTAGAGTTGCAACACTTAAAAATAACTAGGTGCAAAGCGGAACTGGATTATACCGGAATCGGAATCGGGAAAGCAAATTTATACTGGAATCGGAACTAAAAAATCTCTGACTATAAGGATAATTTGTATTAACAAATATAACGTTTATTTATGGTGTCAGTTGGCTGGCAACAATTCTCAAAAACTTCTCTTAAACAAATTGGCAATCATTTTTTGATGCTGTAAAGCTAAACTACAGTTAATTACTGATAGGTTAATTTATCGAAAACAATTAATAGATAAATGATGCTGACTTTTTATACAACATACGTATCATAACAACAAGTAGGCCGAAAATTCAACTGTGGAAATTCCGATTCCGATTGATTGTGCAATAGGAATCGGAATTCGATTTGAATCGGAATTCTAATCGGTATCGGAATTCCGATTGCACCCTGCCTGGCACATAGTTCAACTACTTTGTGTATATTTTGGTGGCATCCACGGTGTCGGTTATCTGTTAAGATTTCTCGTTCGGCAACTCTCCAAAATTTTCCAGGCACTACCAACCGCTAAAATATATGGCAATATGGCAGAGCCCCCCTTGCATAAGAGATATCACCGCAAGAGTGCAACTGGAATTACAAATCACAGAAACAGGAATTTGAAAAAATTACCGGAAACGGAACCGAAAGTTCAAAATCGATCGGAATCATAAAGTCAAAAATACATGCCACCAAAAAATTACTTTTATTATTTTTTCTATATTAATGGTGAAATACCTAATCTTACTTGAAGATAGGCATTTACTTAATCTGCTGTATTTTAGAGTATATATCATTATACACATTTCCAGTGATTCTCAAGATCATGCTAATAAAATCCATTTTTTTGTTATCGTCGTTTTTAGCAAAATGTTTACTTTCTGCCAGCTAAAATTTAATATATACCGGAACTAAATGGCAGTCACATGCATAACCAACCGCATAAGTCATAATACCAGTCGTAGTGGGACTACATTTATTGAGCGAAGCTCGAAACTAGTTATTAGCTAACTATTCCTTTATCGGTTTTGGAGGTTTGTAAGCAATTTCCTCAGATTCCTCGCACGCAAAAACCTTTCAGCTACCCTAATAATTATTGGAATAATTCAAAAAGTCCTAATTTTGTCTCGTCAATTAAGCAAATATGCAAATTATCTATTAGCTAACTATTCGATAATCGCCTTTAGAGGTTTGTAGACAATTTATTCAGATTCCTCGCCCCAGAAAACCCTTTAGTACTGAAATTATATTGCTTTTAACCTTAATAATTATTGAAATAATTTAAAAAGTCCTAATTTTGTTTGGTCAATTTAGCTAATATGCAAATTAGCTATTAGCTAAATATTCAATTATCGGTTTTGGAGGTTTGTAAACAATTTATTCAAATTCCTCACACATGAAAACCCTTTAGTGCTGAAATTATATTGCTTTTAACCTTAATAATTAGTGAAATATTGTAAAAAGTAATAATTTAGGCTTATAAGCTATGCTAATATGCAAATTATCTATTAGCTAACTACTCAATTATTGGTTTTAGACGCTTGTAAACAATTTATTCAGATTCCTCGCACCTAAAAACCCTTTAGTGCTGAAATTATATTGCTTTTAAACTTAATAATTAGTGAAATATTGTAAAAAGTCCCAATTTAGGCTTATAAACTATGCTAATATGCAAATTATCTATTAGCTAACTGCTCAATCATCGGTTTTGGAGGTTTGTAAACAGTGTACGCAGATTCCTCGCGCCCAAAAACCCTTTAATGCTAAAATTAGATTGCTTCTAACTGTAATAATTAGTGAAATATTATGGAAAGTCCTAATTTGGCTTAATTAATTATGCAAATTAGCCTGTAGCTAATAAACCGCTTAAAATTTTCAAACCCCAATGCGATCGCTCGGAGTTTCGCTTCGCTCAATAATTTCGCAGACGATTTTTCTTCGCAGTACTGTTAAGTCGAAACAATTATCTAACCTGTCTATTAACAACAAACTATCATCATGCCACGATATAAGACAATCCTGGTCATTTTTCACTTGAGCATCGTTGTCGAAAAGTTTGCAATTCACACCGACGACCGATAATGATTCGCTTGCTTGCTGGCTTTCCATAATACAGGGCTTTTGCAGTTTACACTAACAGCCCGGCAGAATAGGTTCTGAGTTTTGTGTAAAAAGATATAAGCAAACACTGAAACGATTAAAACCCGTTCTTTACATTGAATATAACTAATCCACCAGATATATCCACTAGAACCCATTACCCGATGGTAAAACAGAAAATTGCCAAACATAGATATATAAATCAATTTTTGGCCAATGTTTTGTCGTACATATACACTATACAACTTTGCTGAACAATTGCAAACAGTTCAAAATGATCTATAAGGTACCTGTCGTAATATCGAAAACCGCCTTTACGGTGAAAGTCAGGTAACTGATCAAAACTTGCAAAAATTATCTACCTATTTAAAGCAAGTTAAACAGCTTTTAACACATTGAGAAAACGCTCAGACGAATGCACAAACACCTATTTCAGCTGATTTTATAACTCCAGTTAACACATGTGTTAAACAGGTACTTACATCAACACCACGTCACAACGCTGTGAAAAGAAGCGCATGAATTACGGCGATCAACGTTTCTACGCAACGTAAAGGCACTAATATTTCACAAATTGACTGCTGGCACCGACGAAACTTTCCATCAATTAAAGATTCGTGCTGCAAAAATCGAACAAATGCTGAATTTGCGAAATGAGCAATCTCAAGATCGCGACCAACAAAGGTCGAAATTTGATAACAGGCACAACGATCAAAACTTGGAGCGTCGAAACAATCAATACAATGCCTACAATCAGAAACACCAACAAAATTCGTTTCAACGCAGTGAACAACAGAGCCAGCCAGCAAAACAATCGAATTTCCGCCAAAATTACAACACGAAAACAACCAATGGAAATTTGTCGAGCACACAAAATCATACAAGGCAAGACCTGTTATGAATATTCGCTATTGCAACGAAGTCATTCCACCCTGTGCTGCGTCGCCTCCACTTGACAACGAAGCGGAGATCGCAACCAAGTGGACACAAGTCTGCGAAATCGTTCTTTCAACTTCAACCAGTTCAAATACATGCGCACACAACGCAATACGTTCGATTCAAAACTCTTCGTGAAGTACCCAACGGTACTGAGTTGTAATTTGAACCTGAACCGATGGGTAAACCGTAAACGTGAAGATCTGTTTATTGCGCAAAGTGCGATGGTCAAGGTTAGCGATCAAAGTTTCTTTATACCAGTTACAAACGTCAGCGATAGTCTGCCGCATTCCCGGCTAAATGCGCATGGTTCGAGTGTCAGAAGACGTCGACGCTAACGAAGTTATCCTCCATCGCGAAACAGCACTACAACAGGTCTGGTCATTGTCAGATATTGACCAACTCAATCAACATGACAAAAAACCATCTGTCAAAATCGCAAATGTAAACGATATGACAAACGAGAAAGACACTCATTTCTGTTAATCGTTGAAGCATCATTTGCAACACACAACCGATGTCGACTTGCCAGAAAAACTCGTAATTCGTCCATTGAAACGTCCTTGGCATTTCAAGTAGTCTTGGCGAAGAATAAAGATGGAACCGATCGTGTCTGCATCGATTATCGACCACTCAACGCTAATACAAAGAAAGATCGATTTCCATTACCTCGCATTGACGAGACTCTTGATGCACTGAACGGTGCGACATAAGCAGATATTGAGAAGACAGCCTTCATCTATCGTCACTTCATCAAGGGTTACAGTACAATCGCAAGTCCACTATGCGATTTGACGCATTGAAAGCTCAAGAAAGTTCAATTAAAAGATCGATGTACTATAAACGGTCAAAACGTATTGGATACGTTAAAACTACATTTAACTAAAGCGCCGATATTGGCATATCCGCACTCCACCAAGCAGTTTGTTCTATATACTGACGCCAGCGGTACTGGATTAGGATACATATTAGCTCAAAAAAAGCCTTGACGATAGAGAGCGTGTTCTCTGCCATGGCAGTCGTAAATTAACCGACGCCGAAGCGAGTTACGCGATCGCGGAAAAAGAGTGGTTGTTAAAGCACTAACAGAATTTCGTACATATTTGCTCGGCAATTATACAACAATTATTACTGATCATTCGGCTTTGGTTCAAATACTTCATAAGTGACGTTCACTCAATTTATGACAAGATGAGAAAAAGTTGCATTACGAATTCAGGAATATGACTACGAAATTGTTTATCGGAAAGTATTAAATCATGGTAACGCTGATGCATTATCGCGATCACTATTACCAGATGAACCGTCTGAAATTAATGATGAAGAACTAGACATGGAAAGCAAAAGCTCAACAATCAGCTTTTTCGTTTGCTCGTATACGCGATATATATTGCCGCACATATCGACCTTGTACATAAATACATATTATGTGTCGTTGATTATTTCACATAATGGGCGGAAGCATACGCAAAGCCATATCAAACTGCCATGACGGTAATTAGTATTATACGTATATCATAAATGACTGGATCCCAAGACAATGGAGTTCCACGTATGATATTGTCTGACCGGGATTCAGCGTTTATTTCTTGACGGATATCGAAACGTCCATTGCATATTCAACGCCTTATCACCATCAGGCAAACGGGTTAGTTGAGCGTTGGAAACAAACATGTCGCATTCTTCGTCCGCTGTCCGAGCAATACGGTCCAGCATGAGATACGTTGCTCAACGCTGTGTTATTTGCATATCGCACAATTCCGCATGCAACAACAGGCCAAACGCCTTATTTCATGGTTCACGGACGCGATCCCAACATTCCTTGCGAAAACCAAATCTATCCAGTTCAGACAAGATAACTCGCGCATGGGCTGAAGCTGCTTATCACATCGAACAAGTACAAATGAACTATGAATATTTTGATTGACGCGCTCGTGCGCCTAAGTTTCAGGTGGGCGATCTCGTGTTGATGAAGAAAATCGAACGACTCGATCCAAAGCGAATCACCAACAAATTTCATCCGGAGTTCGAACGATCGTACCGTGTTGTCGATGTGAAAGATCCCAGCAACAAATTGATTCCTGTTCGTACACCAAGCAGACCTCCAAAGTAGTATTATAAGAGACAATTTACATTGTTTTCAGATTCTGCTGAAGATTACACCAACTATGAACGTAAGCTTAGGACTCGCCAACGCGATGTCTCAGCAGCAGGGTGCAACAGGAATTCCGGTTCCGGCATTTTTTCACCTTCCGGTTCCGGTAAATTTTTACCGGATTTAAAAATTCCGGTGTTATAATTTGGCCGTTTTCTTAACTATGCTAATTTTTAAGAATCTGTTTTGAAAGCCACTTGTACTCCGAATATAAGCCATTGATGGTGGATTTCACTTCAGTCGACGACGAAAATCGAAAATACAACAAATAAAATAAATACCTATGTTCGACTAAGGTTGTTTCACAAATAATAGAGCAAAAAAAAATACGATTAAAATGAAATTTTTGGTGAAATGCATTTTTCACTTTCCGGTTCCGCTTCCTGTAAAATTTTCTAATTCCGGTTCCGGTTCAGGTTCCGGTAAATTGTAATTCCGGTTGCGCCCTGCTCAGCAGATAATATCGATGCATTATGCGGCACCTGCAAACGCAGTTTCAACGATGAAGCCGCACGCGGAATAAATAAAACTTTGATTCAGTGCGATTATTGCTTAGATTAGTATCATATGGAGTGTGTTAACTTGACTGAAGAACCGCCACCTGCGGTCTTCAATTGCCGTAAGTGTGAACATCTGTTAGTAGATTCACTATGACTATATGGTCGACACATGCCTTCGAACTGCATCCGAAACATCCGGCACGTGTTGCTGCATATACACGCCTGCAAAATCGTTTTTCGGACGAACGTTTTTCGAGCAACGGTTAGCGATCAGCTGCGAACATCCGGGCATACTAAATCCGTGCCTACAATTGTTAACCAACGCACGCACCAACATCTACAGTTGTGACCTAAAGCGATTTAATTTTAGCACAAGACAACGACGTAGCACGCGTGATCTCAACGATACGTTGAATGCGCATATCATTCCACAATCATGCCGTTCGTTTCTACGAGCCGACTGGGTACTCCAACCAGCGATGCCGGCGTGAAACGTTCGTGCACGCACATTACTAATCGCCAATACCGAAAACCTGATTATCACTTCTGATTTCGTCGCATTTGGAGTTGGGCGGCCTGACGCTCCGTACACGTTCTCGTCAAACTCGCATTATACCAATTTATGGTGAATTTTCGAAGTGACAAGAACATGTTTGACGCTGCGTGCGCACCGGACCAGATAATGCCCATTTCCAGATGCATTGACGTCAAAGACAATGTACCAGACAAATACTCAAGTACATAACGACAAGACAACATGTACTGTAACGGATTAATAGTCGAACGTGGACAGCCACCATTTGGATCGGACCTATTACGTCAATTATGTTATCGAGAATCATATCGTGGACAACAACTAGTTGAAATTTACGACGAACGTATTGACTCCAATAGCCCAGACCACATGGCGCACATGACTGGAAAATGCACGGAAATTTTTCCTCCTACGTATACACGTTACACATAATCCCACAGGTAGTCTTGACGACGTACAAAAAACAGAAGCACAACTATAGCGAAGGTTATACCAAGGCTGTACAGTTAACTGTACTGAATGGGCTTTGCATGGTTCCTCATGTATCTTTAGCGATATTGATGGTGTATTGACGGCCAAACAGATTCCAAATACCATACCATGACTGATGACGAACTTATTGATTTAGCTTCGAAACGTAGCACTGATACTGGAATTCCTACATGAATACATTGATGACCGTGACCTTACAACAATACCTATGAGTGAAATACCAGAACCATGGCAACTGTTTCTTGGAAATCTGACCCAGAACCCAGAAAACACTACGACTGTTACGAAACAGAACGTACGTACACCGCATGATGACGCCTCACATATTAACAGGACAGAAGCATCACTAGGACAACCGCCATATCAACCATATCTTGACATTGACTACCCATTTTTTGACGGTGAACGATTATCGCAAAAACAACAAAAACAACTACAACTTCACATACCGGCAATGTACTGTTCTATGTGCGAACCGGCACGATTCAAAAATAATCAGCCAGAATGGCTACGTCAGCGCATTACTCAAACTACAAACACATTCGAAGAAGAATTACAAAATTCACTAACACAACAAGCAACCACAATGACAAATCGTGAATTTATCGACCAACTATATGCAATAACACAATTATACACAAACATCACATAAACCACGGATAGTGACATTTACCGGACTTGACGTTATACCAATATTGTACATTACGTACAATGTCAACTTGTACGTACCCTTCATGATTCGTCGTCGGGTACCGCCACTGTAGCGATTAAGCCTCATTTTATAGGCCGGCCTCTGCAGTTGGCTTGAGGAGCAACATCGCGTTGTCTCCGGCATACTGGTAACCGCCGCATGCAATCTCACCATATGAGTGACATAGTATATATTTCACACACCATTTTACAAAATTCCTTGATGTAATGGTAATGAAACCAAATTATTTGCATTGTATTGCTATTATAATATGTAGTATTTGTTGTTACAATGTGTAGTATTAGAAGTTTCAGGACGTCTGCGGTCACTGGCAACGCATATAACTTGGCAATTGATTTCACTCGTTTTGTTCATTATTGGTTACATTGTTTCCTTGTCATTCGCGTGTGCCAGTCGTTACAATATCAGTGTAACAAACCGCAGCGTCCAACGTTTTATTTGCTATGTTCGTTTGCTACTAGTTCATTCGTATTGTATTCGTTTAATTGGACATTTTTGTACGTTTATTCGCATTCTTCATTGGTAATACGGTGTTTCAGAACATTTGGGTATGTTATTATTGGGTATCAGGTGCTCGGAAGAGCGAAACTTGTCAAATTTTCAAGGCTCAGAAGAGCGAAACCCTTAAATGCCGAAACACAAAAACATTCACCAAACTTTCTGTCAATTTCTGTTATCTTTTTATTTGATGCATAAATATTCTTGTTTTACGTCAGTCGGTCTTTGCATGCCAAGGGACGGAATGAGCTCGAGTGAGAGGGACGTCGGGTGGGGCTCCAGTGCGCACTCTGTGCCATGTGCCATACTGGTGCCCAACCTCGGCGTTCCTTGAGCTCCCAGCTATATCGTTTCTTAGTATGCAATCTCAAACTCGTCTCAGTCTCTGTCCGAGTATCGTGATTTATATAACCGGTATCATTTTAGTCTTGCCATATCACTTGCTCATTTGTCAAACATTGTGCTTTATTATTTTCTGCCAAATTATCTTAAAACTTATTGTGTTCTCTGTCATTCTAGGTATGAACCAAGGACATCAGACCTTTTACTAAGCAACTGGAAAGCGGGCTAGAGCAGGGATCGAACTCTCAGCCTATGGATCCTTAACTGAACACTCTACCACTGCGCCACGTAGCCCGCCTCCCCAACTGCATTTTTCCTCGACTATATGTGTCGACCGTACGCCCCAATGTGCATTGCATTTATTGCATATGCACCAGGACAAGCATATCTCACATGCTTACATGCCCTTATTTTCAACATGGTCGTGCCTTGACCGTCCATCCAATATCGACTGGATACCGTGTTCATAGCGCGGCAGTTTACCATTGCGCTCACGGCGTGGCCCCCATGTCAGTCTAGGTAGGATCCGGGACATCAGACCTTTCTACCAAGCAACTAAAAAGCGGGCTAGAGCAGGGATCGAACTCTCAGCCTATGGATCCTTAAGCGAGCACTCTACCACTGCGCTACGTAGCCCGCCTCTCCAACTGCATTTTTCGTCAACTATATGTGTCGACCGTACACCACAATGTGCACTGCATTTATTGCATATGCACAAGGACAAGTATGTCTCACATACTTACATGCCCTTATTTTCAACAAGGTCGTCCCTTGACCGTCCATCTTATTTTCGACTGAATACCGTGTTCATAGCGCGGCAGTTTACCATTGCGCTCACGGCGTGGCCCCATGTCAGTCTAATTAGGAACCGGGACATCAGACCTTTTACTAAGCAACTGGAAAGCGGGCTAGAGCCGGGATCGAACTCTCAGCCTATGGATGCTTAACTGAACACTCTACCACTGCGCTACGTAGCCCGCCTGTCCAACTGCATTTTTCATCGACTATATGTGTCGACCGTACAACACAATGTGCATTGCATTTATTGCATATGCACCAGCACAAGCATATCTCATATGCTTACAGTCTAACGTCCTTTCTTCAACTCATACTAGTGCGCTAATAGCAATTTTTTATCGCTGTTTCAAATCTTTGGCTTTAATTTGCAAAACAACGAGACTCAGGACGAACGAAACGTGATGATTACAAAAATTACCATGTCAATTCTACAATATAAATCATCACTAGCTACGCCAGTAGAAAAGTTTTCGATATTTCAATACTTCACATGTTTCACTTACTGCATTATGAAAAATAGATTGCAGAACACAGCGACTGTTGTGCCATATTTTCTTCAAGGCCGTCGTTGCCTATTGAAATATTGCACCTCCTGAGATACGAGAATCCCGTTCAATATGATGCATTTTCCGCAGCAACCTTTTTCACTCATAGAAGTTTTGGAAAATGTTATTAAATAAGGCCTTCCCAATTTCCCTGGTCACAAATATACCCGGAGTGCACACCTGTGTGCTCCTGTTTACATATGCACAGGCAGATATATTTACGTTGGATATGCATATGTGTATGAATGCATATATGTGTATACTCGTATATATGTATATGTACACATATGGGCACTTGTTTACTTTCCGTCATATCTACCCACTGGTTACCTTTGTCCCAGTGTCCCAACTGTCCCCATTTTCCCACCTGTCGCCATTGTCCCAACTGTCCCAACTGTCCCCATTGTCCCAACTGTCCCCATTATCCCATCTGTCCAAATTGTCCCAACTGTCCTATCTGTCCCATTTGTCCCGACTGTCCCATCTGTCCCAACTGTCCCATCTGTCACATCTGTCCCAACTGTCCCATCTGTCTCAACTGTTCCATCTGTCCATCTGTCCCAACTGTCCCATCTGTCCAAACTGTCCCATCTGTCCAAACTGTCCCATCTGCCCAACTGTCCCAACTGTCCCATCTGTCCCAACCGTCCCATCTTTCCCACTGTCTCTTCTGTCCCAACTGTCCCGCTATCCCAATTATATTTTTTGTATGTACTCCTGGTACATTGCTGTCCCTAGAAAATGGGATGGGCACTCCTGGTACATTTCTGTTCCGGAAAATTGGGACAGCCTTTAGGGTATCATTGGCCGAAGTTTTGAAAATGTCGGATTTCGCTACAATTTTTCACGCTCGAGATTTGAAGGATTACAACTTTGTTCTCAAGTACGAATTGCGAATTTCGACATCAACCTCTCCGCTGTACAGCATCTTGAGAAATTGGGAAGAGGGATTTTCTGCACAAACTTTTTCGCTCACAATTTGAAGAAATTGAAATTTTGAAAGAAAATTGGTACTAGGCGCGTTCTTCTTCGCTCCGTACCTTAGAAGAATGAAATTTAGGGCAATTTAGATGCTACTCAGACAATTAGGAATTTGCGAAAAGCTTACGTAAACTCAAGAACTAACATGCTATGTGTGAATCCTTGCACTCTGAACCAATTGCTTGGCCCCCGAAGTAAATGCGACATTTTCAAACAGCAAAGCCCTAAACGATACCTAAAGGGTAAAGCTTAAGCCATGCATAATGCCTAAAGCCAAGCATAAGCCTATAAAGCCTGCGCCTTATGCAGGATCCACACTATGACATGGGTAGACGAGTCACGGTCTGTCCCATGTTGATTTGACGTCAACGTTTACAAATCGAGCTCTCGTACTGGTAAGCGGATACAATTCGAGTGGCATATGACATTGCTTACAAACCACCGCTTCCATATTTTCAATGTGTACAAGAACGCATTCTGAACGAACAGCTATTCGTTAGGTCAGGTACAATTCCAGTCACGTTGCTAAAACGAAGTATAGCGCACGGTTGAAATGTTAGTCATTCTGTTCTACACTAATTCCAGTACCCGTATAAAATTTACAATGATTTCAGGAACAGCGCGCGTTAATAATGGTCGTATATTGGAATTAAACATTAACGTCTATTAATAGTCAACTAATTTTATTTTAACAAAGTTAAATTATGTTCAGTTCTGGTACACGCAAAACATTTTACCGGAATTTTTTGCAATTTTCTGAAATTGAATCCTTACTTTCTACATCGACAAAACCCTCATGCATGGTCACGTTTTGTCTTTCAAAATCATGTGCTATTCTCTACATCATCTGTCAATATCATATGATTATATTAAAAATGCCTACGTCTACTGAGTCAGTTACATAATTGGGTTTGCGCATGGTACACTTAAACTGTATAGTTTAATATCACATGATCTTCCAAATCCATCTTTTTGAATATCACATCAAATATACTGTTAATTTGTAATGTCATATGATATTCACCAATTTGTCTGATAGTGTTACGTGATATTCGAACACTTGTACTCTGAGATAACCTATGTGCCCATGATTTGTATATCAGTATCATATGATGCTGGCAGAAATTTGTATTGAGTGGAATCACATAGGACAAAACGTGACTTGAGTGCCCCAGTTATAACGGGAATCCCGCATTTAGTATGTTTTAAAGTTTCGAATTCAACTGTTATTTGAATCTGGAGTGATTCATGGACTACAATTAGGGATAATTGACATTTATTAGTTTAGAGACTATATCCGGTTACGGACTGTTTAAGGATACGGACTCCTATTGACTGGGACTCAAAATTCGGACCTTCCGGTTGGCCGTGCACAGCGCTACCGGCCAGTCGACCGGCCAGTAATTGCTTATTACAGAAAAAACTAAAAACATTGTGACATCGTTAATTCAATATTTTTAATCGTAGATTTCAATTCTAAAACTGTTAGCTTCATTCTGAAACGCTGCCTACTGTTAATATTATTATCAACGTTAACATTGAATCACTGGATGGAGCAAACTTAGTTGCAGTTGTATTTAGACAGTCCGTCTGGTGATACAAAGCTCTTCAAATTATCTGAGTTTCATTGCCTTTTGGAAAAATATAGTGAAATCTTTCACTGGAGTAAATACTAAATATAAATATTTTTTGACACTAATAAAGGGAATAATAATGTAATCGGAGCAAATCGTCCCAGATATTCCCAACAATCAATAAATTTTTTGAAAAAATTTACAGTTAGGTACAACATAAATGAAGTTAGGTTTAAGTTTTGTTTGTTTGTGATATATAGCTACCAGTTGTGTCTACAGTTTTAGAACAGATAAACGAGCCATTGCCGCAAAGGTCAGAAATATACATCTGAAAGTTCTCTTTCTACGCGTTTGTTTATTGTGTATATGCGTTAAGCAGTCCTGTTTTGAGCGCTTGCTTCCTGCGCTGCGCTGCAGCTTTTGTTGCACAGATGTCACTGCACCCAGCGCCTCTAAATCTTAGTAGAATATGGATTGCCAGGATGACATTTTTGAGGAAATGTGCGAGCTTTCGGGTTGCACAAGAATTTTAGCATTGTATCCCCAGCAAGGAGACCCCATACAAGCTCGTGTCGGCAGGCAGACACAGCTTTGTTTCGAAGGGTTCTGAGCTGTAAGAAGCAGGCCTTGAAATTTCGGCGCCTTAGGGAATCGCTACCTGTTTGTACACACACAGGGCTTAAAATCAATATTACGGAGTTTACAAATTTTGGAACATCCGCGTTATACTGCGCGCGCTACTGCAAAAAATGTCCGGGTCTGTGTAAGGCCCGACGTCTTTTTAACACACACTACTACGGTGCCTCTATAAAGTCCGGTAGTCCCTAACGAGGACGTAAAGACAAATTGCACTGTGTTCATATAGCATCGCAAACATACATAACAACAGCACAAACACATATATACACTTATTTATTTTACTTGATTTTTTACCTTTTGTCCCGACTCCCTTCGGACAGTGTCGGGACAATTAATAGTGTCTACGTACCGCACAGAATTGTACCTATACGCTAGTTGCAGCCTCGATTTGTACACAGATCCCTACCGGGTGGTTGGACAAATTTGTACATTGGCGTGCGCGTTATAACGTGGATGACCCATTTGTTGTGTGAGCCGTAAATGCTCTTACAGCTTGAATTGTTTACCTTCCCCATTTGAAAACCTCTAAAAAATTTCGAAAGCCATCGAAATTTATTTAACTCCGCGAGATTGTTGAAACCGTGGCAAGGCTGCATTTTATTTTGACCTGGAATGACGTCCTATCTTTACTTAAATGTATTGTTGCACTCCAAAAGCTAGATTGTATTCATTTGTCTAGAGCTAGCTCATGCCCCTATATCCTTTGTATGTTCGAACCTCACTATCCACATATCTCGATTGGGTCGACTCGCCTTTTTCGTACATTCCCTTAGTGCGTATTCTAGTGAACCATGAGCGCGATGTTTGAGTAAAGTCGTTTTTATCAAAATTGTCCCCGGAGTTTTAGTAGGGAAAATCACAAGCATAGGCTTTGTTTGAAAATGGGAAAAGTGTATAAAAACGCTTCAAACAGATAAATTTTGTAAAACTTCGCAAAATTTCACTGCCGAAATTGCCGGAACCTCCAGTAAAAATTCCACCAGCCGGAGGTCGATTTTCTGCCGCAGCAGGAGCCGGAGGCCGATCTCCTGTTGTGCCCTGCAATTATCGGTTTTGTTTTAGAAAGATTAAATGCATAGCGTATGCACGACCCAGTCTGCAATGCGTTCGCGTGCAAAATTTGCACAAGCGTAAGATACAAACAAATTTATGAAAGAATAGACAATATTCACGGCTAAAATTGCTGAAACTGGCAAAAAATTTACTGCAGCCATACTACAATCATTACGCCTTATTGATAAATGCGTGCCTCGTTGATTTACGCTTCAGATTTTTAGCACCAAAATAAGCTAAATAGGCTTTTGAATTTTTTAGTTTTCCCGTTTTCCAACAAATGCTACGATTCAAAACCAAACTAGGAAAAGTCCGGCGGTTAACCAAACCATGAAACTTTAGGCGTTTAAATTTTCAACTTTTCCCGTTGTTCTCCAAACAAATCAATTTTACGCTTCAGATTTTCCCTACCAAACCTATGAATATATATGCGTTTGTATTCCCTACTAAAACCAGAAAAAGTCCGGGCGTTGGAATTTTACACTTTTCCCATTTTTCAAACAAAACCTATATGGTTCGGAATTATCTAAGCGTTTAAATTTTCCAATTTTTCCGTTTTCCAAACAATCTGTTAGACTACAGAGTTTCCCTACCAAACAAGGGAATATCCAGGCTTATGAACCAAACCAGTGGAAAATCAGGCCGTCATACAGGAGTGGCTGGCTGCACTTCTGGTCATAAGTGTTTCACCTGGAAAACTGGAAGTCCCTGTTCTATATGGGCCAAAATATTACACTGATGTCAGTGTTTTTAGCTTTTTTGTGACAGGCAATTATATACTGGCCGGCCGTTGGTTCCTGTAGGGAAATTCGGTATTTTCGCTGTCCGGTTCGGGTGAATGCGGTATTTTTCACCGGAATTGTCCGGTTTAAAATTTTTTCATTCGTATTAAATTTAAGAAAAATTGGCTTTTCATACTGTATTGACCCGAATAAGAGGGGGATAGTAAGAGGGGGTCCCCATTTTGGGTCCGAATCAATAGGAGTCCGTATCCCTAATAAGAGTCCGTGAGCGGACAGAGTCCCTAAACCCTAATTATAGTCCATAATGGCTCATTAACCCTAACTGTAGCACATAAATGACTCCAGGACCAAATAATTTGAGTTCGAAACTTTGAAGCGTACTTAAATTTTGAAAGCACATTCCTATGTATAACCTTTTATTATCGCTCCAACCATTGAAACGAGACAAATATACGTTTAATTCAACGGATAATTGCAGTACCGGATATATCAGTAACAAAGGGCGGCGGAGCGTGGGTTAAAATAAATAACAGTCCGTAACCAAATAACAACGGGGGTACCCTATGGAGAGGCCAAATAAATATCAGTCCCCCACCGTTTTATTCGGGTCAATACAGTAAACCTGTTGTGCTAAAATTGTCTGAGCAAAATAGCATTAAAAATGAATTTTACCTTAAGTATTTTTGCTTTTCGGTTTCGTAATTCCTGTTGCATCCTGTTACTTACCTTACAATTTTTCCATCATAAATTTTTTGGTGAAAAATTAGGTTTCATAACATTGGCGGCCAACGTCACTTTTAGCGGCGTAACAGTAGATTAAGCGTAGTCTTAAGCCTAAGCAAGAAAATTTAATCTAGAATCTAAACCCTCTTTTACAAACCCATCATAAACCTGGACGTTCCTTAAAGTAACATTGGCCACATTTGCCAGCCCAAACCGTCAGAACTTTACAGGTCCGCCGATGAAAGCGGTTCACCACTTAAAGTAAGATGGATTGATGTTTGTACGATTAAGCGTAAGTATATTTCAATGTTGGTATTTCTTTTGTAATGTAAAACAAACCAAATCAGCTCATATTCTGCATGGTGGCCAACGCAAGTATTTATTAGTCACTAGCAGAATGCAGACGGATAATCAAAATAACAGAAACGGATAGTGATCAAAACAACGGAAACAGAAAACTAATATCGAAGTATAAATGTTTCAAAATGTTTATTTTTCTGCTAACGCAATTGACGCGTGCAAATATTTACCAAACTTGTAAAATTTTAATGAAAAATAACCGACGCATCCAATTATTCCCAAAAATTTTTACACAATAGCATTTATATATTCGGCGGATATTTGGAGATCCGGATACCAGGGTGTAACCGGATTTATATTTCCGTTTCCGGTAAAAATCGGTGTAAATCTATTAAACCAGCTTACTATGAACAGTTTGGTGAATCCATGTTTAATAAATCCACAACATAAACAAGTTATATAGTAATTAGTGAATTGCTAACTAATTCGCAAATGCAGTATTTTAGCAGCATGCTTAAACCTTTCTTATACAACTCAATAATCAATGAGTTTTCTTTGATCCAAGGTATGCAAAGGGCGTGCGTAGCAAAGCTTAACATCTCACGCCGACGAATTGTTAACAACTCTAAACAACGACTCTATTCCACTATTCTATGTTTCTGTACCATTCTGAGTTCAGTTGCAATGTGTTTGGACCATGATACTTTCAAGCGCAGTCAGTTTTTCCTAGATACATCAAACAGAGGTGGCTTAGGATCAGAGAAATACGCTCAAATACTGTTATGCCCTCAAAATATCACAGGCCATCTATGAGGTTTTCCAGCGTTATTGTAACCCAATAAAGACTGTGAACTTACACGGTTACATGCAGACATTTACAACACATGTATGTTAGCAAAAAATAAGTAGAGGTATTGTATAAGTCAATCAGTTCCACGGTAGTTGGCATACATACAAATAATAGTTTTGTTTTAAATTTTCAAAAAATATCCGTTAATGAAATATCGGAGCTGGATATCGGTTTCTTGCCGGAGCCGGATATCCGGTCGCATCCTGATTATATATCTATATATTTTGTTCAATGAAAAACACCATATAATATGAAAAACGAGAGCGGGCAGCACTAAGTAATCATTCTTCGAATTTCCATGTAATTGCATCAACGGGTCTTAGTTCTAAATCATATACGATATGATCAATGCGCGGAGCATACGATTTTACACGCCCAAAATATAAGATGCGACCAACCCATTCATTATCATACAAATTGTTAACAAATTGAAGAACTTCGCGAGCAGCTTGTAAAGCAAAGCATCGCCAGGCAGGGTCAAGAGTTTGCCAACAATTTGTAAAATCGGTACTAATCGTTAAGTGATACGGTCGATTACGCTCACGACTTATCGAATTTAGAATAATGGTTGACAACTTTTGTCGTGTTTCAGCTTTCATTTGCACATATGAATTATCACCGTAGCTTTCTGTAAGTACACTTTTTAATGGAGTTTCAGTATAATTAACAGTTACGCTACTTACACACCTCGGATAATGCAACGTTCGGTTACCGATATTAGAATCATTTGACAAATCTGGCCAACTGAAACTGTGGATAAGTTGCGACGATGCATACGCTGATAAATATCTAAATTGCTCTGATGACAAAACTTTTTTCAATATTTTTTCCATGATACAAGTGAGAGAGTTTCTGTTGACTGACATTGACGGCTTATGTGACTGTAGCTTTGGAAGAGAAGGTGGTAAAATAAAGCTATGCATTGATTTACACATATGTTGTGAAGTCAATGACTTATCTCCAAACCAACATTTGTTAGTTTGCACTTTTCTTTCTGATTCGTTGTTGATCGACTGTTGTAAAAAACCAGCAAAATCGTTAAGTCTTGAATCTGATGTCTGATTATTGTACATGCGCATATCATTACGCGTAATAAGACTGTCACCGCCTTTCCGTAAACGTGCTGATGTTACACTTTCGTGTATATGAAGAATCCCACCTTTTGAAGAGAGTGCCTTACATGCAGTCATCCAGTATGAATGCGCAGTTGGTAACAATCCTAAATTCACATGATCGGCAACACCTTGAGGGGCAACCTAAATGGCAAAAATCATGTACAAAATGTTCAATATAAACATTTCAAGAAATGCTTTAAGATATTAACAAACGGTGTCCAAACTTCACGTGTACCTGTATGTACGTATACTGAATTCCCATAGTAAATGAAATAATTTTTGTTAGAGTCCGGATAATTAAAAATCCGCAGGGCGGGCCATTGACAATATTTGTCAACGTCGAAATTATTAAGGAAAGCTCGAGTTTCTGCGCTGACGGAGCAGGGCGTTCAGAGGCACATTTTTGAACGATACAAAATTACGTGTTTCTCTACCATATAATATGTACCTTGCTTTTGATTTATTGGACATTTTTAACAACCTTAAGCGTTCGGGTAGCTTACACAGCATTTGCTTTTTTCGAGATGTTCCCAGTGCTTCTGCACACTGTCTTTAAAAAATGGTTGCCTCATTTGGCGTTAGCATCATAATGAATATTGCGTAGTTTATCCGATTGTATAAAAGTCAAAAAAATAATTTCGCGTGATAATGCAAAAAACTTAGGGCTGCTCGTACCGGAGATGAAAATACGTTACAATCTGGGACCGGTGAAAAACCATAACCCTTGGGCAGCGAACCGATAACCCATGACTCCTGACACACCATGACTCAAGCAATAATTGAAATCATCTCTGCTCAATTCGTCAAGACTTTAGCAGACACGAAACTTTGCGGATATAATTTTGTCATATGTAGCAATAACAATAAACAGAAATTAACTGAAGAAATCAAGGCGTTTCCACTAAATCAAATTGACACTATTGTCTGGCACTGATTGCATTATCAATAACAGTAGTGAAACATGGGTCACATGTCTCAAACCTTGGACCCACGATCCATGATTTCCGAGCAGTTGTCTAAATTTTGGCCACGACGCATTGACCTATTTCCAACTCTGTCGTTTAGGATTGACGCATTACCACTACCCAGTGGCGCAGATCCAGTTATTTTCGATGCCATAGTGACGGGCGGCACCTTTCACATTTTAGGTTCAAAAATACTATTAAAGAAAGAGATGAATATATTGCACTTAGTTTGAATTTCGCAACTTCTGTGTATTACCTTGATTGGGATTGATTAAATGGCTTCAAACAACTTAGATACGGCTCCAAATATCTTGAATCAATGTATTATACAAAACCTGTTCAAACAAATGCTGGATTGAATAATTATTTGACAAATCGAAGTTCACGTTTTCGTTTTAAGAATATGTATAACTGAAGGTTTTTCATGCCACGCGTGAAAAATATTAAAACATACGCGCACCAGCGCTGTAAGTAACAGTGAAATTTCAAACAACGTGTAAACGGGCGTTTGAAAAAGATGAAAAAATTATTGAAAATAATAGTAAATATACCTTTCGACAATCGCCTTCGTATACAGTGCATCTCTCGGCGACTTTGTTAATTATTAAATTCTTTTTTAATGCTTCAATTGCATCTGGATTCCAATCGCATGCGTGAACATGCTCAGCATTTGCGTGAATCAAATAAGGGAGAGTAAAATATCCAATACCTAAAAATACTTAAAATACTGTCCAAAGACACAAGTTTAATTAAAACAAGTCATCCAGTTTTGCGTAATGCTTAAAAGTAAACAAATGCACATACATCTGCAAGCATATTGACTTTTCATAAAACCATCACGTTTGTGTTCTATTGTAAACAAAGTAACGTTGGAAAGTTACCCAAAATACGTATGTGAGGCATTAATTTGAGCTTTAATTTTTAACACAGTTTCTAAGCCATACGTAGCGCAAAACTGTGGTTTACAGTATATTCAAGTAAGCCATGGACAGAATTAAAGTGCGCAGAACCCCGACTGCGCCCCCTGATGTTGCGATTTTGTAGCTGCGTTTGAGTTTTTGAGTGATCGCAGCACAAACGCTGTTACACACTCTCGTAGTCGCGATTCTAATTGTTGTCGCAGTGGCGGTTTTAGCTGCGGTCGCAGTGCCGGCTCGGCCCGCGGTCGCAGTCGCTGTTTGATCCGCGGTCGCAGTTTGATCCGAGGTCGGAGTCATAGCTTGAACCGCGGTCGGAGTCGCGGTTTGAACCGCGGTCGGAGTCGCGGTTTGAACCGCGGTCGGAGTCGCGGTTTGAACCGCGGTCGGAGTCGCGGTTTGAACCGCGGTCGGAGTCGCGGTTTGAACCGCGGTGGAAGTCGCGGTTTGAACCGCGGTGGAAGTCGCGGTTTGAATCGCGGTCGGAGTCGCGGTTTGAACCGCGGTGGAAGTCGCGGTTTGAACCGCGGTCGGAGTCGCGGTTTGAACCGCGGTCGGAGTCGCGGTTTGAACCGCGGTCGGAGTCGCGGTTTGAACCGCGGCCGCAGGAACGATCTCAACAACAGCCGTGCCAAACGCGATTGCCGTCTAGCATTATTTATATTTATAATTTTACCCAGTTTAGTAACAAGCTGCTGTATAATATGCTTATCAACTTCTTGTCATGGTTATCTTTCAGTATTCGTTCTAAAATTAAAGCTGAAAGTTCCCGCAGTAACAGCGAGAAGTTCAAATCGTATTTACGAGCAACTGCGTCCAAAAAGCAAAGCGAACAATAGCGATCAGACAGTGACTGAATTTAATTCTGTAATATTCGTATTCTTAAACTGTATCTCATAAATTTAACTGCTTAAATACCCAAATTTACCAGCAAAAAGATCAACAACCACCTGTCCTTTACAATCTAATTTTGCAATTCGTAATTTTTCTGTTATGTTTCCGATGCTGTACATACATTTAGTGACATCGTACTGATACCTTAAAAGCAAAACAATAATGATTAACAATTACGTCTAAAAGCCGCTAATATTGTGTAAGATCGTTTCACTCAAATTCCATGCCGGTGATTGACCTCATCAATTCCGATTTTAAAGATTTTTTATATTTGTTACATTTTTATCCTCGGAACCAAAAATGTTAAAGTTCAAAATTCTGCACGACATTCTATGTATGCTGTGTAAAGAGTTAATTTATTTTAATATTAATTTCATGCGAGCAAACAATATTGGTTTCCGAGTTCAAGGTTCGACCGTATATCCGGATCCGGTTAAATATCCGGCAAAAAATGATATCCGTATCCGGTTCCGGTATAAACCTACCGGACACCGGATATTTTCGGTGATGGTCCCGCATTTTAGAAATTGTATTTTACAGTAGACAGTCTTTTGTTGCTGCGATTACATTTTTCTAAGCAATAGTCAAAAAGTTCAATTTTGGATACGTTGCAGTAAGAATCAAAAATTCAAATTAACATTTTTTCCTAATTCAACGCACATAGCAGTGCGCGACTCCAATACTTGAACCTGTGCACAAGGTTAGATGTTATATTCGGTTATGACCGGTTCCGGCAAAAAATTCACTATCCATATGCGATAAATTAGTATCCGGTCATACCCTGACAGAGTTATAGTTAAGTAGCATATTAAGTATTTTGCCAATTTGCTTGTAAAAACTAGAGATGTGTCGATTAATTGGCAATAATCGGCACTTTTCGTGAATCCGCATCGCCACTGCAAAACACTGCTGATCCTTTTCCGATACTATTTGAACGATAGTCAACTGGAATGAGTGGAATGCTATCAATTTCACATTTTGGCGTATATATCAGTGTGCCTGATCAGGGAAACTGTAATCTCTCTTGCACTTCTGTTTGAAACATTAATTGAAATGAACGGTTCTCATACAATTATAACAGTTTTATTGTATCCTATCTGTTCCTTAAGCATCAAAAAATAAAAACAACTTGTTAAATCTTGTTTTACTCTAATATATCAAACTAAACTGAACAAAATTCTTTTAACTATAGCTTTCTTTTTTCTGTAATTTGTTAAAAAAATTCCAATTATTACTCAGCCTATAATGAAATAAACAAACTCAGCACCAGTGTGCTACCTTGTCAAACAAGGAGCTAATAATAATTACTACAATACATAATTATAATCATAATAATACTAATAACAACAGTAAGAATAATAACAACAACAACAACAACAACAACAACAATAATAATAATCTGCTGTCAACGGTGGGAGACACCGACTGACAAATGAAATAATAATACCTGATAGAATTGTCTTTGTGTTCAACCCAACCGTCGTGGCCGTACAAAAGTTCAATATGAGGAGTCCGAAATGCATCGTCAGCGATACGCCGCTTCCGTGCAACTCGTTCAACTTGGCAAGCTTTCCCCACAATTACCCACAATTGTCTGCCTAAAAGTATTTTAATTTCGGCCAATTACACCGGTCGATAGCAAACTATTCAACGCATTGTATATATTATAATATATTTACTATAGCAAATCCATTAAGCTCTCCATTTCGAACCGCAGCCGGAGGGGAAGCAAAATTAGCAAAAAAATATTTAAAATGTTAAATTTAACAATGATCTGCAAGTCTTGTCAAAAATTGTTTTAAGTTTCCTGTTGAGAAAGCTGCGCAATTAAACACCCTTCGAAATTAAATCAAATTTAGGAACAAATTCGTGGAGGGCCATTAAAGTACGAAAAATTTCATTACAGTAATTGCCACAACCTCCGACAAAAAATTTAGATGAACACAGGTCACAGTTGGAGGCACACCTCCGGTTGCAGACTGATAGTCAGGGATATGCCGATGTGAAAGTCAAAGTGAGCCTATTATTATTATTGATCAAGTACCGAGCTTTCGCCACTGCGGTGACTGAAAACAATTTTCCGGCAATAACACCATGTCACCATGCTTTTCCCATCTTTTTGGTAGATCTTTCATCAAATCATCAGACCAGATTCCTAATTTTTGACATTCCGGCCTGAGACGGTCTAACAGCAAACCAAACGCTGACCTGTTGTAAAATAAAGCATAGACGCTGTTATATAAATATAACGTGGGGTAGATTTCAAATAAAGGCTAATGCTGCGAAACCCGTTTAACATTGAAAAATTCTGACGCATTATTAGGGTGGCGCTTTACTTGTCGTTGCGGCTCCGTCCAGCCCGTTCGTCATCAAGTGGTAACGTACGGGTGACTTACGATGACGGACGGTGCAGCACGACAAACGTACCAGGGATGGGCGGTCTGGGTGAAAAAAGCGAGACCGAGACCACAATTTTTAACCGTTACCGAAAATAAAAATAAGATTTTTTAACAAAAGTTTCGAATATTTTTATCTGCTCTGAAATGCCGTTTCATACAATTAAACTAACAAATCGCCGCCAAACGTTACTTTTTACTATATTTTCACTTGGCTACTGTCCCCATCCACGGTCCAAAACACCTGCAGTACAACCCTAACTCAAAGCAATAGGGTTGTATTTGATCCGTGGCAAACCGAATAGACTGGAGAATTTTTTAATATAGCGTAGGCTTTGTAAATGCGGATGACCAATATTTTTTACCCGATGCCATAAATGTTTTAAACGCCAAAATGCAAATATTTGTGCTTTGTCACAATAAAATCAAAGGGTTTTGTGTTTCCTTTCAAAACATAGAATTTTGGGTAAAAGGAGGGGTCGGTGCTCCACGATCGTTCGATGACTGCGTTGGAAGGCGAAATGCGCAAGTACTTCCGAGCCAAAGCTGCGATTCACGGATAATTTTTGTGAATGCTTATTGCTCTTTCACCTCTTTGGTCTCGGTTTTCAAACCACCGAGACTGACAAAACGCGAGACGAGACCGAGACCAGCCAAATCCCGAAACTTGCCGAGACCGAGACCGCCCATCCCTGAAACGTACAGTGACGGACGATGCCGGACGTCATCAAAAGTATAGCGCTGCCCTTCCTTAGTAGATTTATTATCCGAGGGATAAACGTAATTACTACTACTTAGGGCACACCAAGGTAAGCTAAAAACGTCTTGGGTTGGCGGGTACTCAGTTTAAAATTTTTATCATCCAGCCACGGAATCCATTCGTGTAGTAAATATAAAATCGATTAGCATATTTACACAGAATATGCAAGAATCAGTACTGGTTTTGCACTGTATGGCAGTTCTAAACTATTACACATTGGTATTGGAAAGAAATCAAACACGTACCATCTTTTTTCTTTCATGTCTAACTATTCAATACAATAGAACTATAAAAACACTGAAGTCATAAAAACGTAATCATTAAAATCGGCGTTAATGGGACTACACATATTGAGAAAAGCTTGGGCCGAATTACATTACAATATGCTCAAATGCAGTAATTAGAATAGTTGGCCCATGTTACTTTGAGGGCGTTCAGGCTTCCGATGGGTCCGTAAAAGAGTATACATATAGGTTTTGACCTAGATTACGTACATTTTTTGCTTAAGCTTAGGCTTAGTTTTAAGAACACATTTATGCAACGTTTACGCTTAGGAATCTGCTTAACCTACAGTTACGCCCCAAAAAGTAACATTGGCCGAACAGTTAATACGCTAATCAGGGATATCCAGTTCCGGTTTACTATCCATCAAAATCCGACATCCGATTCCGGTTCCAGTATCCCGCATAGACGTGCCGGATACAAGTTTACGGTTATGGTCCCGAATAAAAAACCGCTTTTAACAAGCGGGCATATATACTTAATATCTTACTCCATTCTGGGCAAGTAAATCTGTTAAACAGGGTTCCAACCAGGGTGCAACCGGAATTCCGGTTCCGGCATATTTTCACCTTTCGGTTCCGGTTCCGGTAAATTTTTACCGGATTTAAAAATTCCGGTGTTATAATTTGGCCCTTTTCTTAACTTTGCTAATTTAGAAGAATCTCTACTGAAAGCCACTTGTACTCCGAATACAAGCCATTGATGGTGAATTTCACTTCATTCGATGATGAAAATCTAAAATACAACAAATAAAATAAATACCTATGTTCGACTAAGGTTATTTCACAAATAATAGAGCAAAAAATAAGGTTAAAATGAAATTTTTGGTGAAATGCACTTTTCACTTTCCGGTTCCGGTTCCGGAAAAATTTTCAAATTCCGGTTCCGGTTCCGGTAAATTGTAATTCCGGTTGCACCCTGGTTCCAACAGATACTAAATCTTGTCAGAATGGGAACATGAATTAAACTTTTTGCAAATTTTTAACATCGAATTATATACTGTTTTATTTTTTGTCAATCTGTTAAAAACAGTGTCGTAAGCGAGTTTTTTTACGATTTCCTTTTCGTTTTTATCACTCGTGCAAAATCACACACCATACGTATATCCTAAAACTAATAAACTAAACCCAACGACATAAAAGGCATGAAGTTCGACTAATAATTTTGCATTTACAAAATTTTTTAACGTCCATACGATTTGGCACACAACTTAAACAAATTCCCAAATCCTGCGCTTCGCAATGCCGGAACAGGAATCGATTTTTTGCAGAAATACCGGTGGAACCATGCTGTAAAACTTTCACAAGCTGAAATAGAATAAAAAATCCAAGCTAACAATTTTAATTCAGTATATAAACATACTTTTGCGCGACTCAATAACGTACTTTCAAAAGTTATTTACCTGGTAGATCCAATTAAAATCCAACTCCGGTTCTGGTAAATTAATATCCGGTCGCACCCTGACTAGCGAGTATGCTAATAGTTTACAAGTTTAAGAAGTCTTAAGCTACATGTCGAAGTGTTTCTTACAGAACAACTCTTCTGAATAGTTTTACATACCAGGGATATGCGGCGGCCTCGGTCCGAAACCAAGAGTTCTGGTTTTGGTCAGGGATGGGCGGTCTTGGTTTCGGTCTCGGTCTCGACAAGTCTCGGGATTTGGGTGGTTTCGGTCTCAGTCTCGCTTTTTTGACCGAGACCGCCCATCCCTGGTTTTGGTCTCGGTCGATTTTGGACCATTACCAAAAATAAAACTAAATTTTTTCTAACAAAAGTTAAAAATGCCATTTTCGTGCCCCTCTTTTGTACTACCGTAATAAATTGTTGTATTTGATAAGAATTGCCGCTTAATTTATAATATTAAGTTAATAGTACTATAAACTTTTATTATATATTTTATACACCACGTTCGAATATTACGTAACACAAGAAAACTAATCACAGAAATCCAACACATAAATTGATGTGTCATCTTAATAACAACTGGTTTTGTTTGCAATAGTAGTATAAAAATGGGGGTTCTGGCCCAAAATGCAACAGGAACTGTTACCATCAGGTTGCACAAAATGCAAAAGTTGGAACTGTTACCAACAGTTTGCACAAAATGCAACCGTTGGAACTGTTACCAACAGTTTGCACAAAATGCAACAGTTGGAACTGTTACCAACAGTTTGCACAAATGCAACAGTTGGAACTGTTACCAACAGTTGCACAAAATGCAACAGTTGGAATTGTTACCAACAGTTTGCACAAAATGCAACAGTTGGAACTGTTACCAACAGTTTGCACAAAATGCAAAAGTTGGAACTGTTACCAACAGTTTGCGCAAAATGCAATAGTTGGAACTGTTACCAACAGTTTGCACAAAATGCAATAGTTGGAACTGTTACCAACAGTTTGCACAAAATGCAACAGTTGGAACTGTTACCAACAGTTTGCACAAAATGCAACAGTTGGAACTGTTACCAACAGATTGCACAAAATGCAACAGTTGGAACTGTTACCAACAGTTGCAAAAAATGCAACAGTTGGAACTGTTACCGACAGATTACGCAAAATTTTACAGTTTTAACAGTGTCAAAAATTGCCTTGATGTGCTTAAAACACTCTTGCAAAAAGTCTAAGCACGCCTAAGCTAAAGTGCAAAAATTTCCGCGTTTATATTTCTCCAACATCAAACAATACGAAGCTTTTTTGCAAACATTCTCGAAACACACAATGTCAGAAGCCTATGAAACACACTGCAGTTTTTATAAACATGTTTCTTGCATCAATCATAAAAAACAGACCATCCACAATTAATGTTTATTTGCACTCAGCAATATTGTGTCATAATTTACAAATATCTTTGGTACCTCTCGGTAAACAATTATTTTTTTGTGTTGTAGCTTATATTAATATAGTGCTTTTGTTTCTACTTTGTGTGTAAAACTCCTTTGATATGTATTTGCGTTGTGCTAATGTAGCTAGTTATTAGCTAGGTTTATTAGCACTGCAGAAATAGTATAAATCACTAATTGCAATGTTCAGTCAATCTTTCGATAAATTTATTGAGTTGCTGCCCTAGTAATTCCACTGATTGTGAAACGTCAGTTCCCGATTGAATACTGTCCACAGCAAGATTAATTTCGACGTGAGTTGCAATAAAAAATCGCTTAAAACAAACATTCCGTCAGTTTCAATTTTTGTGTATTTAAATGTATCAAATTTTAGGGCCAAATTGTGATCGTTGTCAGGATTCTCAAAATCCTTAGCGCATCTGTAAAGCGAACGGTAGAGATCACAAATAGAAAGGTAATAAGCCGTTACATCACGACAACACGCTTTAAATAATTCGAAGATTGCTGGTACTGAATCGAGTACTTTTATTGCATTGATACAGTTGAATTATAGAACATCTTTTAGTTGCGTTGTTATTGCTGAAGCAGAGCCTTGAACGTAAATAGTTGATTTCCATATAACGTCTGTTGTTCGCAAGTAGGTACCTGTATCTATTATTTGCAATCAACGTTGCAAATCTTTAAGACATTTGCCTGCTTCGTATAACTCGCCCATGGTTGAACAATTACTGTTTCCAAACTGGTTAAATTTTAATCCCAGGTCAGATATAGTGTTGTCACACAGCAAAAGTTCAGTCTCCGTTCGCTGTCGGTTCTGGAAATTTTGGGGGGGAAACAAAAACTATAAGTATAAAAAAAAAAAATAAAAAATTTTCTTAAAAAAAAAGCGAACCGAAAAGAAAAAAAACAGGAAAAAAAAAAGGAGGAAAATCGCTGGCTTTTTCTTTTTTTTTTTTATAAGGTGCGTACAACCAAAACAAAAAGAGTTAAAAAAAAAAATAACAGGACCCGGTTGTATTTTGAAGGGGAAAAAAAAAAGAAAAAATGAAAGAAAGAAACCCAAAACAACTAAAAAAAAAAAGAAGTGCGTAAAAAATATTTTTACGCATGCGAAGAAGGAATCTTGCAAGCAAAGGGACATATTAAGCCAATCAATTCCCCCGCGAAAAAACCCCCCGCGCTAAGGCTTAATTTTAATTGTTCAATAGTGAAAATTTTATGTCGATCACTTCTAATTGTTACCATTAGATGACGACGCAGTGATCCGTTGCGCAGCGTTTGCACATAATCGTTGTGGCAAATGCGCCGTTTTACCACAGACTTGCTTACACCTTTTGCACGTTTTTTTGAGTGCTCATGGCATAAAATGCTGTACATTTTACAACGTAACCCTACAAACTCTGCAATAGGTTGCCCGTTCGTTTCGTCCTTGAACTTTCCCATTACTTTTTTGTTGCTCACGTTATACAGCTCGTGATCTATCGGATAGTCGCTGAAGTCGAACAAATTTGCATTCTGCTTAAGCGTAGAGTATAGATTTGCGGTTTCGATTGCATAAGTAAGAGAATCTGTGTCAGTGTACAACAATCGATAGGATGGAAAAATTTGAGTAAGTGCGTTATAGTGGAAATCGTACATAATTAGTTTTGATAATTCAAGGACACTAAAACCAACGTAAATTGGTTTGTTCAAGCATACACGAGTTCGATTAAGCATTACGGCAACTAAGTGGTCATTGAACACCTCGCAACGATCATAACGCGGGTTTGCCGCTAGTTTGCGAAACTTTTCAACATCAGTTACCAGTTTAACATCAACATAATGTCGAACGTTTTCCATACTTTTACCAAACACAGAATTGTTTAGTAGTTTAAACAAGTCTTTTTGGAACGCATTTTTCGCCTGTTTTCGTTGCTCCGTGTTAAATTCTATGTAAGGCTGCATCCATGCAGCTTGAAAAAACTTAATAGCGCGGTTGATACGCACGAGTTTCATTCCGAGCGATAAGTATAACTTTAAATTGCGGTAGTGCACAATGTAAGAGTGTTTGTTGAACAACGTAGGAACAAGCTTCACTTGTTTGCCGGATTTGAAAAACAAATTTTGCTTCAATTCAAAACTGTACGTTGACAGCATGTCGTCAGTAATTTCCAACTGTTCAGGAGCAAGCGGATAGTCGTTGTGTCGTTGATGTAAGCTAGTAGGGTACTCCAGATCCACGTCAAAAACGTAACCAAAGTCACCATCCTCAGGAATATTTTCGACATCAATAGATTGCAATTGGTTTTCATCCAGCCAACAGAAACCTGACACTGGCATTTTATGGCTCATGCAAAACCCGTACAAATTGTTTGCATCAAAACTTATAATGTAGGATGTCGGTTGGTTAGAATTATAGTCGTTAACGCCCGGGTTGTTTGCTTTAGCATAGCGTTGCATAATGCAAGATACACCGCCACGAATGCCAGATTCGAAAAAAGTATACATATCTGGATCAGTAAGCAATTCTAAGACATAAGGTGAGCGGCGAAGGCACGCCGCCCAGCCAAGTGATGGTAAAGTTAGGTAGTGTGCCGGATCCAGTTGATAATGAAACAGCGAAAATTGCCGAAAGTTTTCAAATACATCGCACAGTAACAGTGTATCACATAGCAGATAAAGATCGTGGTAATCTCCAAGCGTGGTACAACCAAAATGTTGCCATACCGTTTGAGCATGGTCATATTCTTGTGACGAGATGTTTGCCAATTTAACAGCACTGTAAAACTGCTCTATTGGAGGAAGTTCAGTTTGGTCGAATTTTTCAAAGCTGTCGACGAATTCATACGGGTAGACACCTTTGCGTAACAGCAAATCGTGGTCACGAGATTGTGGAAAAAAGTGGTTGATAGTTAAAAAATTGTTTTTGCCATCGCTGCGTAGATTATCAACCAAACTCTCTAAAGAACTTGGCAAAAATTGAAACGAATCAAGAAACTTGATCCTCCAGCTATATTTTATTTCATCATCAGCTGGAACTATAATTGCAAACATTACGTACTTTTCAATTGTTCTTGCGACACACTCCAGCTTGAAATTGCGCTCGTTTGCCACCTCCGCAATATGCTGCATAATCAGGTGAGAATCGTAGTTTTTAAGATTGTGAGTGAAAACACAGACATCCTTGCTAAGTTGGAATTGGATATTGCATGTAGAGTGAGTCGGTCCCCTGAATCTGCCACATATTTTACAGTGATCGCGCGACACGGCTCGACGACACTCATTACACCAAGCGCGTCGGCCTTTGCCTTGACACGATTGGCATGCAATAAACGATTGGTGGCATATCGCGCAGTCAGGGCGTGAAAAGAAATCGTTCCATTCGTGTTTCGCCAGTCTCGGCATTGGTTTCGGACGTGAAACCAAGCTTTGATGGTATTTTACAGCGGTGTTTACAATGTAGTTCAGAAAGTCGTACACTGTGTTTTCGTTTCGACGCACCATAGGAACAGCTATTTTGCGCGTGCTGTGATCGCAACATTGAATAATTTGAACAACGCCAAACCCGCACGGAACGTGCTCTGTAAGTTTTAGGCTGTAAGAGTGTTGGCAGCTAGGTACGCACCTGTCTATTGGCCTCAAAATGCATTCGAAATCTGCATAAAATACACACGGCTGACGCAGTGATTTTGATGGTTGTGCAAAATACAGCTTGTTGTTATCTTCATGAGGCATCTCGATAGTTGAACATTCGCTAGGCTTGCAGGTGTAAAAAAAATCTTCTAGATAAAACGGAAAATAAACAGGAAAAGTACTTGAACTTTGCTTCGCTATCAAGCAAGATCAAACGTTATCACAATAGTGCCAATTAGTGTTTCGTTTTAAGAGAGAAGATTTTATAGAAAACATCTATTAACTAAAAGCAAATCGCTAGGCTTGCATCGTTGCTCGTGAATAAAAAGATCTTCTGGAGCATAGAACGGAAACATACAACGCAGGCAAAAGTACTTGCGACACTTGTGCTTGCGCTGATCATAAAGCAAAGCATCGAAACGCTTGATCCAGCAATAGTGCCAATTAGTGCTTTCGCCGTTTTGAAGCAGTAGCAGAGTAACTGGTTGATGTCGCACGCTAGAGTGAGATAGGGACGAACGATATACGGGAAAAATGTAGTCTTCGTCGCTATATGCGTAGACAAAAACACTTATTTCGTTTCGACGTTCAAAATCTGGCAGTTGACGTAGAGTGAACGGGAATTCATAATTGTCAAAATTGTACCAATTGACATAAGGGACATAGTGAGAAACACGCTGAGGATTATTTTCAGCAGGATGAAGCGCAGAAAGAACGGCCCATTGAAAACATTTCTCGTCGCCAAAGTTTTTAACGTTTACAATACATTTTTTGTTTCGAAGGCGAGATGGGAGTGGCATATAAGTTGAACCAGATATTGGTTGATACCGTGCAATATGAACTTCAGTCGATATTATGTTTTCAATGGTCCAGTTTGATCCACTGTTGCAAAATTCATCAACTTTCTGAACAATTTCAGCTATAACCGATTCAGTTTCTGCAGTAATGTTTGATGAACGCAAAAACACACGCTGACGATTGCTCATATAAGCATCAATAAAGATTTCGTGCTCGGTAGCTTTTACGAATCGTACGCGCGTTCGAACATGCAATTTGAGTCCTGTAAGCTGTTGAAGAAGTTCGCGGCACAGAGTTTCTATTAGCGGCTTAGCGTAAGCATAGTAAACTGCAATGTCCTGATATATTTCGTTATTATTACTAATGAGATAACGTCTAATATAGCCCGCTAGTGGAGAATCTATTTGACTTAGCTCCATGATGACCAAAGCACAAATGAAGTCGTAAGATGAAAACAGCCAAATTTATATCTTGTTTTATTGAAATAATGATAAATACACGTACAAAAATATACAACATATAAAAAATCAAACGGTAAACTGCATTCAGATAAATTATTTCAATTTTTTTGGAAGGTTAGTCCATCCTCGTAATGTACTTCTAAGATTATACATCTTTTCGTCGTCAGCGTCGTTTTGTTCCGATTCATCAGTTAACTCCTCTTTGTTACCGCTTCGCTCAACGGCATTAGCACTGGTGTTGCTGTAGAAGCTGTTGTCTGATGCAGTCGGATCGCTTTCTGAATTGTTTCCTTGGCGCAATGCTTCAAGACGCTGCCTAGTTTTCACATTTGGAATCAAAGATGTTGCTATTGGCAGTTTAGCGATTGCAAACAAAAACTTGTCATATCCGATAGGTTTGTGCTTTGGTTGCCTAGGTTTCATTACATGAGCGATTAAGTCTACAATATGCGATCCGGTTATTTTGGTTCCATCAATTAAAACGACACCATCTTCACCCCATTCCACGGTGCTGCCTGGATTTTCTGTCAGCGAATTGAGAACAAGACGAGCACGTTCATGAAAACGTTTTGGAATCAGCTGTTGCGCGTTAAGTTCCACTGATGTCGTCGCTTTCTCGCTTTCCTTCGCGGCAACCTGCGGCACATTTTTGGCAACACAAGCAGAAGGAAGTGATTGTTGATCTTTTGAATTTCGTACATTAAGATATCTTTGCAGAACTTGATTATACATGTTTAATTTTGTCTCAGTTGGCAGCTGAGCATTTTTGAGAATAGTTTCCATTTCTTTGTCAAGTTCAAGCATGACGCCAGTTTCTGGTGTTGTTTCTAGCTTCTGTTTCCGTTGTAAAGTTTCAATAAACTCCGCAGGTAAAAGAGTCATTTTCTTAGCAGCCATGGAAGAGCAACTAACACAGGATTGAGTACAAGCGGCAAAATAGAGCCTCCTTTTTGTAGAAGCAATCGCTTACTTGCTTCTAAAGATGTATTAGGATGAACGATTTTTCTACACACTTCACGATATCGTTTTAGTTTTCGCTTCTGTTGCTTTGTGAGTTTTGGTATACCTCTCAGGATATTATATACACATTCGCATACAGCGAGAGCGGTGTCGTCGTTTGAGTATTTTAAAACTGCTTTTCTTACTGGAGGTGTTCCAAAACACAAAACGTGCAAATAATGCGCGTTGCGTTTCAAACGTTTCATTGGTTTATCGTATTAGAAGAAAATGAATTAAAGTTTAATTGTTGCGCGCATGTGTACTACGGTTTAAATAATAACTGAACGCTCAGTATTTGGTTGGAATAAATACATAAGTTAGTTCATCAGGGAAAATACAAGTGCGAAGTCGCAAAATCTCAGGTGTTTCAGGCCTGGCGTCTACAAAAAGATAGCCCCATTTTACACTTGTAGCTTGCACGTATGCTGAAATAAAAAATTTGCTGTTATTAGGGTACATTTGACGCGCCAATATTGTTACGGCTGTTTTGTCACGAGGTTGAGCCAAGCAAACTAAATAATGCGCGTTTGAAATAACGTCTCGCATCTGCGTCCCTTTGTGGTATACGTTTTGCGTTACAAATATCACAGTTGTATTCGTATGATGACTGAACTTACAAAACAGATTTCCAAGCATTGGATTATTTGCAAGTTCTGAATGTAAATCGTCAAGTATTAAAATCTTGTTCTTGCTCGGGTTCATTATGGCATGTTCACTCATAACATGTTGATTACAACCATCAACTAAGTGAAGTTTTGTTTTCACTGCACACTGCGCATAACAATCCTGGTAAACGCCGTAACATAAGACTACTGAATCAATATGTTTGTCGAAAATGTTGTGCAAATTTTTAAGAAGTCTTAAAATCCACGCTGTCTTCCCGCTTCCTGAGGCTCCCATAACAATCATTGAACTAGGAAATTTGATGCGCTCATCGAAATCTACCACACTTCCTGGCGATTCCATTGTAGAACATAAGCTTTCCTGAGCAACACGACTGACAATTTATAGTTTTCCGATATTTCGCACAATTTTTAAATTTGAAACGTTGCAAAACAAAACGTTGAATGAAACGGTCGTTCATTATTCGGTCGTGTTCACAGAATGCGTCCAAACAGTTGTGAACGTTTCGAGAATTAAAGTAAGCCACATACAAACACCAGTGTCCGCAAACGTTTGAGTCGATAGACTGCAACTGACGAATATTTTGTGACAAAACGCGATTGAAATGAGTCAAAAATTTATTTATGTGAGCACTATACAGAAAAATATCTAAACCAAACGAGTCAAAGTATGTCACAGTTTTATTTTCGTTAAACCAAAGTAATAACCAATGCTTGCCAGGTTGACTTGAAACATCTGTGTTTACAATACAAAAAGCAGGCAAGTGCGCAACACTTTGTGGGAGCTGATCTGCTGCAAAAACGCCTATTGCATACTTTGAAGTAAAACAATCGTTCTGTAGCGCATTACGCAATTGCGATGTATTCATTTTGCAAAACATACAAAATTAAGTAAAATCGGTGACAACATTTCGATTATTGTCAATATATACACAATTGTCATAAACCATATACACAATTATAGTACAAGATTGATCAATATCTTTAACGTCAAATTGCATTTTTAACGTTAGCTCTCCCTGCTTCGCTTGTCCTGAGTGTAACGCCGTGCACGATTCATCGGGGGTTAAATCAAATCCATAGAGCACATAGCCTCCTTTTAAGTAGTCAATGTACGATATGCCGTTGCCAAAATCTGCGCCAAAGTTGCCAGCTACGGTAAGCAGACTTAAATATTCACGAACAGCGTCGTTTTCTTCCCATCGAGGTGCAAATGGCACTGACGGAACCATTTCACTTTCACAGTATAAACATACAAAATTCGCATTTTTTGAAACAAAATTGAAAGGAGATTTCACGCTTGAGCCAGTTAACGCATCACTTTCAACCATACCAACAATTACAGAACGTGGTAGCGTACCACGTGATATGTTTTCTCGATTAATAAGTGTTCGTCCAGCTGATATTTGAAACTCCTTGACAACCACTCGGGATATAGGGTATTTTGCAGGCTCTACACGTAAATGCCTTGCAACAGCCGTAGCAATCATTGGAGACAGCTTTATGCGACGTACAAATAGTGTTACATCAGTCAATTCAAGAATAGGTTCGATCGTTGTTGCTGCCGCAAACATTAAGCGAAAATTGTTAGTTGTTTGATGCAACGACACACTAATATCAACTCCATTCGGCAATAGTCTAGGTTGTGTTGCAAGATCTGTGGACAGCCGTATAAATGTAACAAACTTTTTGCTCCCAGAAACAATGATGCGGCGCTTTTCGTAACCAGAATTTAGTTTAGAATCCATTGAATCAATGAGTCCAGCAGAATCTTTGTAGTATAACTCAGCGGCTAATTGATTGGTTTTTGCTTCTCCCCCAAAATTCAGCAATCGTTCAATGTAGGCACGATACGGGTAGTTGTCTGATGATGTTGAAATTATTTTATCTTGCAATTTGATATCGATCCGTTTAAACATTGCATGGCCAAATAAATTCACTGGTGCAACCTCAGAATCTGTGGCCAGAAACTTGCCATTCGATACAATAATTCGAGCGTTTATTTTCAAATAAAATACTGGATCCAAAAACTCCTCTTCGTTTCCGGGAATGAAAAAATTTATTACAGCCGAATCGTTTACACTGTTGCTTGGCCGAATGTCAACCCATGCACTGCCAGATATTGAGGATTGAATTGGTTTATCTGAGAACAAATCTAGTTCGTTTTTAATCAGACTTGAGTGTTCGCCGACACTATTAGCACTTCGTTTTATCTTTTTGCGGAAATCTTGCGTTATAGACATTTTGATAATTTGGCTGTTATTTTGTAATCAGAGAAACAAACGTTTATATAGTTTTCGTAATGCCATTATTAGCTAACCAAAAATGTCAGATGAAAGAACATGAGATTTTCTTTTATCTTTTTTGGAGCTTAATTTAGATGATCTTGCTTTATTGCGTCGACCTTTTGAACAACCAGATGGGTTCTTTTTCTTCCCACTTT
>JASANG010003564.1:0-44412 GCA_030248215.1 Enoplolaimus lenunculus
AAAAATTGCTCAGCACTTGAGCAGCATGGAATATGCTTCATATTCCTATTAAAAGGAGAGTAACTAGACCAGCACATTCGTTCGATGTAACCTGGAAAAATATTAAGAAACAATGGCGTCCAAAATCATGTTGACTGTTAATTCTTCTGAAACATATTGCGGAGAGCAAATCTATTTTTATGTTGAAAGT
This sequence comes from Enoplolaimus lenunculus, assembly GCA_030248215.1. Taxonomy (NCBI): domain Eukaryota; kingdom Metazoa; phylum Nematoda; class Enoplea; order Enoplida; family Thoracostomopsidae; genus Enoplolaimus; species Enoplolaimus lenunculus. The sequence continues at coordinate 191 of JASANG010003564.1, forward strand.
TTTTGGCAGATTTATTAGGCATTTTAAGAAATTTCTTAGATAATGGCTGGGTTACAGAGACATGGCTGAAGTAGAGCGATCTTTGCTTTTGCCAGATTAGTCGATGTTGCCAGAATACGGTGAGAATTTTGAACCTCTAGTCGTGACTATGCAGTGAAACAAATAACTCGGTAGGCCTGTAAACTTGTTTGTTTGTCGCTAAGGTTAAAAGTCGGCTAAAGTCAAGAGTCGTTTTTAAAGCATCAATTGCGAGTCATTTTGTGACAACGCCTTGTTTGAGAAAGTATCTAAAAGAAAATTGGTCATCAATAATCTAACTCAGCAATTATGTTGCCATATAGTGTTCTTATGAAATCCAATCAACTATGTTAATAGAGAACCAAAGGTGAGTTTAGTACGTTCTTGTAGAAAACTTCAATACACATTTTAAGCAAAACATTTGTTTCTTACAAAACGAAAATTACAGAAATTTTGCTATCCGCAATATGTTTCAGAAGAATTAATAGTGAACATGATTTTGGACGCCATTGTTTCTTAATATTTTTCCAGGTTACATCGAACGAATGTGCTGGTCTAGTTACTATCCTTTTAATAGGAATATGAAGCATATTCCATGCTGCTCAAGTGCTGAGCAATTTTTTCTAGTTTCAACCGCTTTACCAAGCTGCTGATTAATCCATCAATCTGAACAATGAAAAATGAGAAGACTGTTTAAACTAAATACAGAGTTTCAATAAATCGTTTGCATGACAGAAACTTTTATCCTGACAACAAGCGCCTAACCAACGTATTTGTATAAAACCAACCATTGGGGCGAAACAACCACGGGGTGACATTGTTCGTTGGGTAAACCAACCGTTGGGGTGAAGTCAGCCATTGGGGTGAAACCAACCGTTGGGGTGAAACCACCGTTTGGGTGAAACCGACTGTTGGGGTGAAACGAACCGTTGGGATGAAACAGACTGTTGGGGTGAAACCAACCGTTGGGGTGAAACCAACCGTTGGGGTGAAACCGACTGTTGGGGTGAAACCAACCGTTACGGCGAAACCGACTGTTGGGGTGAAACTAACCGTTGGAGTGAAACCGACTGTTGGGGTGAAACCAACCGTTGGGGTGAAACCGACTGTTGGGGTGAAACCAACCGTTTGGGTGAAACCGACTGTTGGGGTGAAACGAACCGTTGGGATGAAACAGACTGTTGGGGTGAAACCAACCGTTGGGGTGAAACCGACTGTTGGGGTGAAACCAACCGTTGGGGTGAAACCAACCGTTGGGGTGAAACCAACCGTTGGGGTATAACCAATCATTGGGGTGAAACCAACCGTTGGGTTGAAACTAACCTTTGGGGTGAAACCAACCGTTGGGGTGAAACCAACCGTTGGGGTGAAACCAACCGTTGGGGTGAAACCAACCGTTGGGGTGAAATCAACCGTTGGGGTGAAACCAACCGTGCGGGTGAAACCAACCGTTGGGGTGAAACTAACCGTTGCGCTGAAACCAACCGTTGGGGTATAACCAATCATTGGGGTGAAACCAACCGTTGGGGTGAAACCAACCGTTGGGGTGAAACCAACCGTTGGGGTGAAACCAACCGTTGGGGTGAAATCAACCGTTGGGGTGAAACCAACCGTGCGGGTGAAACCAACCGTTGGGGTGAAACTAACCGTTGCGCTGAAACCAACCGTTGGGGTATAACCAATCATTGGGGTGAAACCAACCGTTGGGGTGAAACCAACCGTTGGGGTGAAACCAACCGTTGGGGTGAAACCAACCGTTGGGGTGAAACCAACCGTTGGGGTGAAACCAACCGTTGGGGTGAAACCAACCGTTGGGGTGAAACCAACCGTTGGGTTGAAACCAAGCGTTGGGTGCAACCAACCGTTGGGGTGGAACCAACCGTTGGGGTAGAACCAACCGTTGGGGTGAAACCAACCGTTGGGGTGAAACCGACTGTTGGGGTGAAACCAACCGTTGGGGTGAAACCAACCGTTGGGGTGAAACCAACCGTTGGGGTGAAACCAACCGTTGGGGTGAAACCAACCGTTGGGGTGAAACCAGCCGTTGGGGTGAAACCAACCGTTGGGGTGAAACCAACCGTTGGGGTGAAACCGACTGTTGGGGTGAAACCAACCGTTGGGGTGAAACCGACCGTTGGGGTGAAACCAACCGTTGGGGTGAAACCAACCGTTGGGGTGAAACCAACCGTTGGGGTTAAACTAACCGTTGCGCTGAAGCCAACCATAGGGGTAAAACCAATCATTGGGGTGAAACCAACCGTTGGGGTGTAGCCAACCGTTGGGTTGAAACTAACCGTTGGGTTGAAACCAACCGTTGGGGTGAAACCAACCGTTGGGGTGAAACCAACCGTTGGGGTGAAACCAACCGTTGGGGTGAAATCAACCGTTGGGGTGAAACCAACCATGCGGGTGAAACCAACCGTTGGGGTGAAACTAACCGTTGCGCTGAAACCAACCGTTGGGGTATAACCAATCATTGGGGTGAAACCAACCGTTGGGGTGAAACCAACCGTTGGGGTGAAACCAACCGTTGGGGTGAAACCAACCGTTGGGGTGAAACCAACCGTTGGGGTGAAACCAACCGTTGGGGTGAAACCGACTGTTGGGGTGAAACCAACCGTTGGGGTGAAACCAACCGTTGGGGTATAACCAATCATTGGGGTGAAACCAACCGTTGGGGTGAAACCAACCGTTGGGTTGAAACTAACCTTTGGGGTGAAACCAACCGTTGGGGTGAAACCAACCGTTGGGGTGAAACCAACCGTTGGGGTGAAATCAACCGTTGGGGTGAAACCAACCGTGCGGGTGAAACCAACCGTTGGGGTGAAACTAACCGTTGCGCTGAAACCAACCGTTGGGGTATAACCAATCATTGGGGTGAAACCAACCGTTGGGGTGAAACCAACCGTTGGGGTGAAACCAACCGTTGGGGTGAAACCAACCGTTGGGGTGAAACCAACCGTTGGGGTGAAACCAACCGTTGGGGTGAAACCAACCGTTGGGGTGAAACCAACCGTTGGGGTGAAACCAACCGTTGGGGTGAAACCAACCGTTGGGGTGAAACCAGCCGTTGGGGTGAAACCAACCGTTGGGGTGAAACCAACCGTTGGGGTGAAACCGACTGTTGGGGTGAAACCAACCGTTGGGGTGAAACCGACCGTTGGGGTGAAACCAACCGTTGGGGTGAAACCAACCGTTGGGGTGAAACCAACTGTTGGGGTGAAACCAACCGTTGGGGTGAAACCAACCGTTGGGGTGAAACAGACTGTTGGGGTGAAAGCAACCGTTGGGGTGAAACCGACTGTTGGGGTGAAACCAACCGTTGGGATGAAACCGACTGTTGGGGTGAAACTAACCGTTGGGGTGAAACCGACTGTTGGGGTGAAACCAACCGTTGGGGTGAAACCGACTGTTGGGGTGAAACCAACCGTTGGGGTGAAACCAACCGTTGGGGTGAAACCAACCGTTGGGGTGAAATCAACCGTTGGGGTGAAACCAACCGTGCGGGTGAAACCAACCGTTGGGGTTAAACTAACCGTTGCGCTGAAGCCAACCATTGGGGTAAAACCAATCATTGGGGTGAAACCAACCGTTGGGGTGTAGCCAACCGTTGGGTTGAAACTAACCGTTGGGTTGAAACCAACCGTTGGGGTGAAACCAACCGTTGGGGTGAAACCAACCGTTGGGGTGAAACCAACCGTTGGGGTGAAACCGACTGTTGGGGTAAAACCGACCGTTGGCATGAAACCGACTGTTGGGGTGAAACTAACAGTTGGGGTGAAACCGACTGTTGGGGTGAAACCAACCGTTGGGGTGAAACCGATTGTTGGGGTGAAACCAACCGTTTGGGTGAAACCGACTGTTGGGGTGAAACCAACCGTTGGGGTGAAACCGACTGTTGGGGTGAAACCAACCGTTGGGGTGAAACCAACCGTTGGGGTGAAATCAACCGTTGGGGTGAAACCAACCGTGCGGGTGAAACCAACCGTTGGGGTGAAACTAACCGTTGCGCTGAAACCAACCGTTGGGGTAAAACCAATCATTGGGGTGAAACCAACGGTTGGGGTGAAACCAACCGTTGGGTTGAAACTAACCGTTGGGGTGAAACCAACCGTTGGGGTGAAACCAACCGTTGGGGTGAAACCAACCGTTGGGATGAAACCAACTGTTGGGGTGAAACCAACCGTTAAACCGACTGTTGGAGTGAAACCAACCGTTGGGGTGAAACCGACTGTTGGGGTGAAACTAACCGTTGGGGTGAAACCGACTGTTGGGGTGAAACCAACCGTTGCGGTGAAACCGACTGTTGGGGCGAAACCAACCACAAGCTCTATAAAGTGGTGAAAGTTACAACCGTTAAATTACATAGCTAACGGGAAAAAAGTGCTGAACCAAAATGGAAAATTTCGTGCACTTTCTGTAACGAGTTTTTTGACCGTAACTACTGAAGGCCACGCTCTTTTCGCAAATCCTTTGGCACAGATATTCCCGACGGACCAGTGTACCAGTGTACAAAATTTAAACGAAATAGGTCTGCTATTACTTGAGTACCAACATGCAAACTAAACTGAAAATACGCACTTGAGAAGCGCGAACCATATATATGAACACTATCGTGTTCATATGATTTTCACCAGTGTCTACAGATAATAAATATTTGTTAATTCATGCTGTAGGGCCATAGCAATCCATTGTTTCTTTAATATTTCGTTCATTTCAATATATGTATATAAGTAGGAACCGTTTACAAAATATACGACTCATACCGCAGAAAATAACGCACTTTTAAAGTTTCTTACCCAAAGGAAAAGTTCGCCCCAACAGTGTAAACCCCCTCAAATAAGGTAGACGCTAAGCTGGATGCTTCTCATACTTTCCAAATACAGGGAGCTCAGCGTGGCAACAGCCTTCCCTGGTAAAAAATAACACAAAATGAGTTTAATAACATTGATTACCACGTTTATTAGTAAAAAGTTTCTCCATGTCTCAAACTTTTGTGTTGTGCGGGGGAACTTACAAAAGCGCTAACTGAAATCAAAACCATGACATGGACAACATATTCTACTGATTAGCGTTCACTAAAACGTTGGAGACGAAATTTTTCTCTGAAGGTTTAACCATTTTATTTTCGATTTGTTAAAATTCGAGCTAGTTTACCTTGCCTATTTATAAGATACACCAGCGAGCGAACCTAATAAAAAGTGTTGCTGTTCTTCTCGAGTCACTATTTTGGTGTTCGGAGACGATCCGACAGTGGCGTGCGTATTTTAGAATTCATTAACCGTAGCAAGAGTCGATAATGAGTCTTTGAACAACGTGAAATTTACCCCAAATTGTGCTACACAGTTTATCAGCGCGTGTTGCGTTTTGGCACAACCAGCCCTGCATTTCGCGAGAGTTGGATGATGCTTACAAATGCGTTCTTAACCTTTTCTCACATGAATATTTTCTATTTCCCCTGAGACCTAGTTTTGTACTAGGATTCGAACTCCAGTGACTGGAGTGAGAGGCGTATACCATTACGACTCAGCTATAGGAGCTTGACGCTCGAGCCCGAGAGGGCTCTCACGTGTTGTGGTGATTTAGTACTATGTATACGTGTTGCAATTGTTAAACACGGTACGATATATACTATTTAAAGTATATACACCGCGCCTGAGTTGCCTACAGGCAACTCAATGTGAGAAGGGGTTATAGATAGTAAACTGAAAATTTTTCGCTTAATTTTTCCACCAAAATCTGCCTTGTTGCATACCTTAGTCAAGCAGTGATCAGCAATCAGCTTTTTCTTGATGACGTTTTTGATTTTTAAGTTTCATTACTATAATGACGACGAGACATAAATGCAAATATAGTAAAAATAAACACTAAAAAATAAAACTTTATTTATAAACTACGCAGTGTTAAAACAAAGTCTTTCTATAGCCGCAATAACAACGCATATAGGTGCAGTATTACGCACACTAGCGCATTCAGAGGGGTTGAGGGGGGAGACAGAAATTTTTTGTAATAAGATGATAATGTCCTCATTACCTTATAATTTTTGCGTTTCATAACATTTACCAGTCCGCCTCCGTCAAAAATTTCTGAAGCCGCCTCTGACTACGACGCACACACATATGAAAATACTGTTGAAAATCGGTGATGATAAATTTAAAATCACATGGCCAATGATTGTTCAGCCAGCAGCACAATATACATCTGTCGAAAAGTTTTGTAAATTACAAATGAACCAATTTTCCGTTTTGTGTTTAAATTCCCAAAAATGTATCATTAGATCAAGACTGTTGGTCTAAATTTAGCTGAAGTACATTTTGCGTAGTGCGAGAAACAGCTTTGTTTACATTTTGCAGAACTGCAACACGCACAGCGGTGGATCTAGAAAAATTTGACGGTCTTCACTCCAGATTATAGGGTCAACGAAACGTACTGAATCAGACGGTAAAAAATAACACTGTATACTTGTAAAACAACTGAGAACTTTTCGCCGCCCATATTTCCGTTATGGTTGAGAGAAGTACAAAACTGCCGAAAACACTGCTACAGCTGGTTCTAAACCTCGATTATTATTTTATACAACATATATCACAACTAATAAAATAAAGTATATACGTTTTAGAGCAGCACGAAAACTATAAATAGTGTGTTGGTAAGCCTAAGTTTAAGCAAAAAAATGTAATCTAGAATCTAAACCCACTCTTTTACACACCCGCCAGAAAGCTGAACGGCCCTAGAAGTAACATGGGCCAACCCTTGAATGATAAGAATAAATTACAAAAATTAGCTCTTGCTCCACTAACATGATCTTGCAAAGGCTTGATCTTCAGACTGAAGACAAAACTTTATGCCAAAGTATAAAGCGAAAACGTATGCCTTTGCCTAAAGCATTGCCTTAACGTAAATTTAAGTTTACGCCTAAGACTAAGCCTGTAAGCCTTAACCCTAAACGTGAGGGAAAATGTGCACAAACCATGAAATTAGCTAAATTTAATAAAAAATTTCTCATTCGTTTGATTCTTTGTGTCCACCTTAATTACACATTTCTCATTGGACAATTTCCAGTCATTCGTGACATAGTCGGATTAGGATCGTAGAAAATTTGCAATTTTTCCATTTTCAACTCTGCAGAATTCGGTGCTAAATCGGCAATCGCAACGCCTTCCATACTGATTGGCCGACCGTCTGGCTCAATGCCTCGGTATGCGCCTTCCCAGTCGGTAAAATGACGCCAAGTAAATATTACTTTCGGTGGTCCTAAAATTTGAACAATCAATCAACTATGAAATGTGTCTGAAATTTGCACATATAGGCAAGTAGAACAGTTCACAGCTCGTATACACTTCTTCCAACTTTAAAGTTAAGATCTGCATAAACTTAGGCGATGACGAGGTGAGGGGTTAGGCAAAGATCTAGGCTTAGGTAAGCCTGTTGTGTAAACTGTACAAAAGCCAAGTCTTTCATTTGGTTTACTTTTTATTTTGCTAAGTTTTCTTTATTTATTTTAAACACCGATTGTCACAAATTTGATAAAAAAACTTTTGAACTGAAATGTTTCATAAACGTCAACAACATACCTATTGACAACGGCATAATATTTCATTTTATATGAAAAAATGTCGTTAGACCATTTTTTAGTCATATTTTAATAGCTTTCATAACTCTCAGTTTTTATAAATTAAACAATTTGGTATAAATGTGTTTACTTTGCAATACAAAAAAGTTGCCCCACACATATATGCTGAATTAATTTTAAACAGGTTTAGGCTCAGATTTACGTTTAGCCTAACCCTTAACCTTATTGTAAATTTAGGCTTAAAAATGCATATATAGACCGCAATGTGTGAAAAAAACTTACACTTTCTTTCAAATTAACACTGGCGTGGGGAAAAACTAAACAAATACCAAGAATGCCGTCTGTCTCAACTGAAGATGTTTTTCAGAAAAAATACATCCTATAAACGTAAACCGACCCTGGCGTACCTGACAACACTTCGAGCACTTCCCATGCGAATCCTTGTGGAAACGATTCACGGAACATATAGTGAGAGGTTTGAAATGTTTCAGTGTCGTTATCGTAAAATGGGCATTCATTCATCAAAACGTTGTAAGTGCCCTCGCGAAGTAGTTCATGAAAACTAAATACGCGCCCACCGTTAGTTTGAATGGTAAATTTGTTTACATCAACCGTCTTCCAGTCCTCAAAACACAATTTTACCACGTTCGAATACTTTAAAACGAAGTTCTGAAGTATTCAGGTACGCGTGAGTAGTAAACGCGGGTCGGGTAAGAAATTTTTACCGACTTTACACCTCTGTTTGAAACAGAACTCGAGCACAACTGGCAAGTCTTAGGTATGGCTTAGGCTAAATGCTAGAACGGTATTTACAAATCTCAACGTAGCGTCATCACCAGATAGTGATAGGAATTGTAGCGTCCGAATAAGCGATCAGTGAGGTTCGAAATTCAGCGGATTATTTGCATTTGACTTGCTGTTCCTCTGTGCCAACTTTCAGTTCCACAATTGCAGGTGTCCGTCGTGGAAGTTTCAACATAGATTTACGTTTACATTAAAAGCTTGCTAGTTTTATCGCAACCCGTTCTAAGTTTTTGGCTAAAAATTTTCGCAGTGGACCTCAAAATCGTTTAGAAAATATCTTTTCTGGAGAGTGTATTCGGCTAAATGCTTACGTTGTAGCTCGCAAGTTTGACTTTATTTCCAGTTGATTTGCTTTAATGTTACCTTTGGCTTGACTTTATGACTTGCTTCCATCTCAAATGTTTTGACAAAATTTTCCACCGTTTCTTCGAGCGATCCTGGTCGATGTTGTTTCGTTCGCTTGCGCAACCAAAGTTGATTGACTTTAGAAAAATCTGGTTTTTCTCCGTATCGCCATTTGATTGCAGTGTCGTTCATATGGTCTCGTCGAGGCATACGCGGGCTTAGATCTCCGTAACCAAATTCTGCCATTATACAATATTAGCAGTAAATTTTACTACAAAAGCACAACCTGAAACACTAAAGGTATCTTGTCAGAAATAAAACGCTTAAACGCTTTTCGCATTTCAAACAGCATTTTTCAAAATGGTTGTTTGTATTAAGTGGAGAAATCCTGAAATGGATAGCGTAGGTAAATCAAAACCCTATTTTCTCATCAATGCTAACGCTATGTCCCCATTTGATGTCTAGGAACGGAACAGTGGTATAAGCATATTGCTAAACCAAAGCCAAAGCCTAAACCTAAGCGAAAAAATAGCCTAATGCTTAACATACTCTATTTAACCTGAGGCATACATGGACCCCAATGGTTTTCAGACGTTCTCAAAACTCTAAGGCGGGTCAGATGGACTCTGTTGAAAATTTGATCGCTGAAACAGATCTAAATATTACAAAACGCTCTCTAGGCGAAGTTGTTTAACAAAAATCAACAAGGAAGTCATACGGTTATCATGTGACAATGATTTTACTGTAAAATTCAAAGCCAGTATAAAGCTACTAACGTCTACAGCACCAGTTTCAGGTTTTGGAAAATTTGCAAACTGTCTTCACTACACAAAAGTACGCTGGGAAGGTCATATATGTTTGTAACATGACGTCGCAATCCAGCAAGTAAACTACGCGCGTTAGCGTCTTTTTCAACATATTTATATAGACAACAATCTCGGTACTTGAACAGATAGGACTATCGGGTATAGGTTCAATGGGCACGTTTTTTCTCAATTACGCAAAAAAATTGCTATTCATAGTAGCGAAAACCAGCTTTGCATCACTGACCTTGGTGTTTTCGGCTGCCAGAAACCTAAGTATTGTATTTAGAAATTGAATTTCTTAGTTTGCGTAAAGCTGGTTATGATAATTAGATAGATTTCTTATTGATTTATCAATTTAACAGCCTGGGTTATTATAATGTAAAACAAGTGCAGAATTTTTTAATGGTTGTTCCAGTTCAATTGGAAACACGTCTTAAATTTTAATTCCCTTATATAATTCGAATCAGTGAATGCTAAGCTTTGAAACTTGTAACGATTTTCAAGTTGCGAAAGCTTGTATAAAATTCCGGCCCATGTATAGATCAGGGTCGGACCGTTCTTTTATGGGACTACAATAGAATTAACGTAACCTTTAGACTATTGTTGTTTATGCTAAGACTTAATCTTAGGTGAATATAAGCTTTACGCTTAGGCTTCACCTTAGGCTAAGGGGTGGTATCCTTATGTTATTGTTACGGCCCTGTTCTTTACATTGACCAAAAGCACGTAAATTAAGAATTAGGATGCACGTATTTTGTTTTGTTGAGAGACTAAAATGTCAAACAGCATACTATTTTCAAAAGTGTTATTTAATTTTCGACGTATGCTACACTTGGAGAAGGTGCGCACCAGATTCCGGATGTGAAAATTAAATCGGATATGTAATTCGCCGAAAATTTTTTGAACATCCAGAAATTAAAAAATTTGATGTGCCCATACCTTAAAAGAAGTACTATTTGAAATTTCAAACACTGAAATTATTTAAATTATTTTAACCAGCTGTTGAGAGGAGAAATGGTAGCTTATTAAAAAATTGAAAAACATTAAAATATGCCGACCAAACTGGTACAGCTCGTTATTAAAATTTGTAACAATTATATATACATTATTTATATATATAATACATATATATATATATATATATATATATATATATATATATATATATATATATATATATATATATATATATATATATATATATATATTTATATATTGAAGTGTAAAATAACAGAAATATTATCGTGTTTTTGGAAAAAATGCCCTAATAATAGCGGCAGTTAACTATCAGAATTTTCATATCGAAATGCTTTGCAAAATTATTTTCAAAATACCTCCGCAATATCTATTGCTCAAAGTATTTACAAATTGTGATTAATAATTTTTTCCTGTTTTTTTTTCGTTTTTCCACCTTCTCCAGATTGATATTTGAAATCTGCCGTAAAAATTTATGTATTTTGCAAAATTGGGTAAACAGATAAATTAGACATTTCACGCCACTAGAAACGAGACAGGATACGTTTTACACACGTTCTGTTTTATTGTTTTTTGGGGCTGGCTTGACAAAGGTCATCAAATACGGGGGTTGCGTATCCATAAGCGTACACACATTCGAATGGGCCAGACCGGAGCGTCACAAATCCTAGTGCGTTTATGAGTTGCCTAGACACGCCAAAATCGTCTTAACCCGGCGACAATCATTAACCTAGTCGTATGAAGCATATTTGGGGTTGAAAGAATTCTGAACAAAAACAAGAGAAATGGGTTTTTGCAAGTTTATAAAAAGACATGTATTTTTGCATTTTATGTCGTTCCTATATTTTGCAAGTTACATTTCGTTCAGAATTTAACAAGAAGCCCCTTAAAGGGTCAGAGAGACTGGGTACGCTCAGGTATCTAGTTAAAATTAGTTTGTGAATCATATGTAAATTTCGGCGGCCAATGTTACTTTTATTGACGTAGCAATAATATAATCATATTACTAAGCCTAAGCCTCAGCGTTAGGATAAGCCTGTAACTAAGTCTATGTCAAAGCCAAACTCTAAGTTAAATAAGAAAATAAATCGGCCTAAACCTTAAGCTTACTTGGGCCTAAATTTCCATCTTTATAATTTGTGTGAAAAACACTATACGAAAAGTATTGACGAAAAATTAGTGTTTTTCTTCTGTATGCTTTTTCCTCATTTAAAATTATTAAGGCTTAAACGGGCACAAGAACCAAATTAAGTAAGATTTAGATTTTTAACGAGTTAATTTTTCTTAAAAAGTTTAGTTCTTTAACAATTTTCCGCTACTTCCTTTCTAGGTTTAGGGGTTGAGTTAATTATGATAAACGTAGCTTTTCCGGCTGGTGTTTATCCTGCACTATTAATGCATGCCAATAGATGATATATCTAAACAAATCAAGCTACTACTTATCTGAGACGCGGTAGCAGGTTAACTTTCTTATGTTTGTTGCCTCATGTAATGTTTAATTGTCAAATAACACAGCTACCATACACTTTGGTTTAACTTGCCATGCATACATATCGCATATAGACGTAGATACGTAGCTAAGGTACATGAAAATTAAGTCTTTTGGTTACCATGGGGAAGTCAAAAATAAGAATCGCAATTTCTTTGGTGGATTGCGGTGTTAAAATTGAGGGGGCTCTTCTTCGATACCGAAGGTTTCAGCTTCAATTTTTAGACAAAAGATTAGCAACAATTTTTTCTTCAAGATATCCAGTTTAAAAATAAAACAAAATGTTTTCCAAACAATTATGAAAGAAATACTGTTGTAAAATCGGAACCCTGAAAATTAACTTATTTTAAAAGAAACGGCCTTCAGGCCGTCTCAGAAAGTATTTTCTGCTTATTTGAAGATAATTTGCTTTTCGTTTATTTTCAAAGTTCGTTGGCGTTAATTTGGAAACAAAGTTACTATTTGTTATTATTCGTGAATTCTAAATTACTTGTTAATCAAGTCCTAACCTTGAGTTAGGAGTGGATATTGTATGTTCGAGTTGGATTTGCGTCACATATCAGAGTTCGTCTCCACAGGATCAGGACCGGTTTGGATGAACCTTCGCTGGTCCTCTAAATCCCTACTCATAACCATTATCTGGTTGCTTCACAAGTGTTTTTTATATCTGAAATTTTTGAGTAAGCATGCTTATTTGCGTATTTAATTTTTAATTTGCATAAATTTCCACCAAGACACATTTATATAGTGCGTTTAGGTCAAGAGTTCGCCGTCAACGGAAATAATCTACTTCAACCATGCCAAAAATTGACTGGAGCATAAAACAACGTGCTGTTGATGATGAATATATACAATTTAATGCGTAGAGTTGCTTTTTATATACAGAAATGAAAGGTGTAGAAATAATGCAAAACAACACAAAATATTCAAAATCATCAAAGTTTACGAATTTTGGCCAACATATTAACCTGAGTTCGGAAACTAAATGCAACCGAGCACCCTCAGTACCGGCGGCACTCTATCATTTCAATTGTTCGGACTTATAAATCCCTTATATTTTGTTCGTATATACGTAATGTTGGATCCACGCTATAATCGTAGCATGCGGGACACAGTTTGTCGCATGTTGATTCAACGTCAACGTCAAAAATTCGGGCTCTTATACTGGGTCAATAGACAAAATTTGAATATCATATGACATTAGCTAACAAACCACCGCTCTCAAATGTTCAATGTGTACAAAGGACGTTATTTCACGTGATATTGTATAACATTTATGCGAATATCATATATTCCAAAATTTCAACGAATATCACATGATATTCAGTGGGACAGTGTAATCTTTGGGTGATGATAAATGAATGGAAAGTCGAACGGCAAAGGTACAAATGTGCTTTACATACTAAATGCATGTATGCAAAACGTATCCGACACAAAATCGCTTACAACCACAGCATAATAATTCAAAAATTCAAATTTCACATGATATTCAACAGGACAACTTGGGTATGTTATACATACTCCACAATAAAATGTGTACAGGGCGTGGAAAATGAAAAAAACGCCACGTATGGAATTGAGTTGAGAATTGAGTAAAATTAAATATACAATAGTAAAAAGGTCAAACATAGTTTAATATAGTGATGTGGTATAGATTTTAAATTTTCGGATCGCATTCATTACATGAGATAAATAAAATTCGAGTCGCTTGTGGAATTGATATTAATCAAAATGTACCGTCCGTAAACGAATTTTTCGTTTTCCACGCCCTGTACACGTTTTATTGTGGAGGATGTATTACATCAAGTATGCAGACATTTGGAAATATATCATGATATTCGCAGACAATAACTCGAATATCATATATTGAAGAACAAAAGGTGACCTACAGATGATATTAGCAGACAAATACAAATTTTCGAATACGATGTTGGGTCTACAAGCAGACAAAATGTTATCCAATAGTCTAATATGGACAAAACGTGTCCCAAGCTGTTTCGCTTATAACGTGAACCCGGCTTAACCTGTAGATGTATTAAGTATTGCTTATTGCACCTTTCTTGCTTAGAAATTTTGTGCAGATACAATCAAGTATAGTAATTTTTTTATTAACTGCAATACTCAAAGGTTACAGTTGCGTGCCTGACCAGATCGAAGATAAAATCGTATACAAGGTCAATAGTTTTTTGGCTAATTCAGACAACATATATATTTAGCTGTACAACAAACATCAATATACAACAGAATCGATAACCATTATACCGGCAATTGTGAACCCGTATTAAGTTTTATAGAATTACTTACGGTCGTGCTATTTTCTGCATGCCTCGTACCAAGGTTTAAATATTCTCGGGTAATAATTTTCTCACCCTACTTTGAAAACACTCGAACTGATATGGCCAAGACTGAGTATATACAAAGTAAAAAATAGAAACTGAAATTAGTTAATCATGAATTTGAATTTTAAGGGCAACGTTTTCTATTCGCTTAGAAGAGCAGGTTCATAACATGCGTTGCCCATGTGTAGAACAGGGTCGGAACAGTAGTATAAGCATATTCCTAAGCCTAAGCCTAACACGTATAGATGAGCCTATTCCTATTCCTAAGCCTAAGCCTAAGCCAAAGCCTAAGCCTAAGCCTAAGCCTAAGCAAAAAAGTAGTCTAAAGCTTAAACTTACTCAATTATAGCCACTCCGGAAATCGATCCGGCCCTGTTCTATGCATGGGCCACATGCGTTAAAACTATCATTAGAACTGGGCCTAGTAAAATTAGAAAACTACGTTTGTTGAACGTCATAGAACCGTTGTTTTCATCATTGAATAAATCTGTAAGCTGTGATTTCGCGTCTGAAAACGAAACCGCATCAAACTTTAAAAAAAACAATTAAGTGTTTTGTTAGCTAAAATTTGAGATGCTGGCTAATTTCGATTCGTTGTTTGTATGTATGCTAAAATATGTATGTATATATTATATACTTATATATTATTCCGTAAGGATTTTGATTTCTGGACGGCATAATGTCGTAAATGAAACATTTTTCGATCACTAGAATCTCAACTGCTCATAATGGTTTTTTCTTGCCTGTCGAAATTTCGGAAATTGGTATACCGAAGACTTCCGTTGCATACGCCCCTGTTAGATATGTTTCAAAATTCATATGTCTTTCTCATTGTCTTCCATTAACCATATCCGCAACAAGGCTGAATTGGTATTGCGTCTACGAACGGCGTACACACGTTTATGCTTTTATTAAAAATGGTTCCGAATTC
The DNA here is from genome assembly GCA_030248215.1 of Enoplolaimus lenunculus. Taxonomy (NCBI): domain Eukaryota; kingdom Metazoa; phylum Nematoda; class Enoplea; order Enoplida; family Thoracostomopsidae; genus Enoplolaimus; species Enoplolaimus lenunculus. The sequence continues at coordinate 15,471 of JASANG010003564.1, forward strand.
AAGTAGCGAAAAGTTCGCATGGTTGCGCACCTCATGGTTAGAGCAGTAGAACGGTAATCCGTGCGTTATTCCTTCGAACTGGACAGCATCCACAGCAAATTTTTTATGAACGGCTCTATATGGTACTGCTTAAATCTAGGATTAGTTAGATTGAGAAATGTGAGTGACACTCTCTAGCCCATACGATTTCATGGCGCATTCATATAAGTAACTTGTAACACCAAACCAAAGATATATGGAGCGATTGTAGCGAAAAGTTTCACGGCTGCGTAGCTCAAGGCTCAATATAATCTGTTTATAACATAAAGTTACTTACCATTCAACTCCTGTTTCAAAGATTTGTATGTCGAATCAAATGAGTTTGAAAATTTTGATTTTAAGGTACACGCGTCTTCGCGAACATACAGTTTTGTAGGATAAATTGTTTTGATTTCCGGATAAAAGTCTTCTTTAATATATTTTCTCCATCGATTTCGAGATGGCCTGCGCTGTGAAGTTTCGATGTCAGCTTGAATATCCTGTAATATGAAACCAGACTCGACAATTTGATAAATGCAAGATATCATTTTGTTCAACTATCAAATAAGTATGCATCAATTAAAGCTTGAAATCTAGCACGTGGGAACACGGATGTTTAGGGTGCCAACCGACACCGTTAAAGAAATAAAAATGGGCGTCAGTGACACAGCAAAGCCCCACCAAGTCTAATTTCGTGTCAGAACTTGAAACAATTAAAGACAAAATGACCCCATGACCAAAATTTTGATGGCTTATCTTACGTTTGCTGTGGCATTATTCGAACCCCTAGAAAAATTGTTCCCGTGTTACTGAAAACTAGATTCGTTTGGCGTATTTGGGCAAACCGTGTTATTTATAAGAATTACAAATCGAAAACATAAACAAACGTCAATGTCACGAAGGTTAGGTTAGAACTTCGCTAACAATATGATTACCCGGCTAAAGTTTTGCTATAACGTTTATTTTAACAACAAAATTTTTGTCCGAATCAACCATTTTTTTGGTTTCAACGTATTTATCTTGACCATAAATTTTTTGAATTACACGTGACCGAAACTTTTATCGTAAAACGTGTCACATCAATTGAATTTGGGTTATTGGCTTAAAACCATCATTAAAGAGTCTGTTATCACGGTAAACTTGACAGTAAATATTTGAAATTAAATTTGAAATTCTGTATATCTCAAAAAATCTTCTCCTTTTGGTGCATGTAAAATTTTATTATTTAACCATTCATTTTTTAAGATTCTTTTTAATTTTTTAAGAGTAAATGTTTCCTTTTTTAATTTTAGTCTAAAATTTAATGAAGTTTTTTTTAATTTTTATGCTGACGCTACGTGTATCTCAAAAAATCTTCTCCTTTTGGTGCATGTAAAATTTTTTATTTAACCAGTCATTTTTTAAGATTCTTTTTAATTTTTTAAGAGTAAATGTTTCCTTTTTTAATTTTAGTCTAAAATTTAATGAAGTTTTTTTAATTTTCATGCTGACGCCACAAACTTACATCAAGGCCTTCTTGTTCAGTTGCACGTCCTCCTTCACATACTTCGTACTGGTCACCGGTTTGTATGGTTTCATTGAAATACCTTTTATTTCGATCATTCCAATTGTATAAATTTGCATATGTCATCGTAGATACAGGTCCAGTAGCCGAATTTAATTTGAACGGAAAAATCGGATCGGTACTGAAACGATTTTAACTTAATATTGCAATTTTGTTGCAGTTTCATATGGTATCGAAATTTTGTTTGCAAATCGAATGACAAGATAACGAAACGTAGCCTCTTGTTTACTTTCGTTTTCGCACGGTTTAGGCGCATGCTCAGGCTTTAAGGTTAGACTTATGTTTTTGAAAGCGCTTTTCTAAGCCGAAGCCTGAGCCTGAGCACAAGTCTAAACCTCTGTCTTGAATTAAGATGTGTGTGGGAATGCGTACAATAGCTTAAACGCAATTATCTGCTTGTGAAAGTATAAAGACAAACAAATTTAGAAGTCTGTAAATTTTAAAAGCAACCAAAGCAAAAAATGGAATGACACAAATATTTGTAAAATTTAAGTGTTTGCAAAAACAGATCAAGGAAATGCTTCATTTGAAAATAGTCAAAAATTCGTTATTACGTTTTTATTGCAATTGAATTGATATTTTTTATATGTGTTATGAAAATCTCTACCTTGTACGCATTCCCCTTACGAGCTTTCAAAGCCTAAGCCTAAACCGAATCTTAAGCCTAAACCTATACCGAAGCCTAAGCATAGGCCTATTATCCTAACCTCAGAATAAGCATACGCCCAAAACGAATATTAAACCTAATCCTGAGCTTAAATTGTGCTAAAACCTAAAGAAATCAAAAGCTGTGGCGTGAAACTGTACAAAAATCAAATTATATTCTAGTTTTTCAAATTGCGCCATGCTATTCTTCTGATTTATCAAAAAACTAGCAACCTACTGCACTGAATTATTTTTATTCCGAGAGTACTTAACTTAAAACTGGCATAACCTAAAAACTTGCACAATATATATTTGCAGTATTCAAATTTTGTCAACATTTTCTGCAATTGTATTAAAATAATTTTAGCACAATTCGTCTCCGGAGTTTTAATAAAGCTGCTAATTGGCAAAACATTCGGCCCATGTATAGAACAGGGCCGGAACAGTAGTATAAGCATATTCCTAAGCCTAAGCCTAAGCCTAAGCCTAAGCAAAAAATTAGTCTAAAGCTTAAACTGACTGTATTATAGCCCCTCTGGAAAGCGATCCGGCCTTGTTCTATACATGGACCAAAAATTTTTCAACTTACAGCTTCATACTCGTTCGCATTGCTTGCGCGTAGGTTTTTAAATTTGGTCCAACCAAGCATGAATGTAGATTATGATGTCGCGGATAGTAACTTCCGAACACAAAACACATTTCTGTCGGTGTTCCAAATCCTCCCTAAATTTAAAGTTATTTATTGAGCGAAGCGAAACTCCGAGCGAAGCTCGGAGTATCGAGAAACGTTTTATGTTTTGTACTTCGGGGTCGAAAGGTGGATGTTCGTCCGTCCGTCTGTCAGTCCGAAAAGAATCTCAGGAACGGCTGAACCGATTCTGATAAACTTTTTTTGTTCGAAAGCCAATTATAAGGGGTGTTAAACACTTATGGAAGGTTTAAAAATTTGAAGCTGTTTATTAGCTACAGGCTAATTTGCATAATTAATTAAGCCTAAATTAGTACTTTCCACAATATTTCACTAATTATTACAGTTAGAAGCAATTGTCCGTCTGTCCGTCTGTCCGTCCGAAAAGAATCTCAGGAACGGCCGAACCGATTTTGATAAACTTTATTTGTTTGAAAGCAAAATATAAGGGGTGTTAACCTGTGTAAAAATTTTAAGCTGTTTATTAGCTACAGGCTAATTTGCAAATTAATTAAGCCTAAATTAGCACATTCCACAATATTTCAATAATTATTACAGTTAGAAGCAATCTAGTTTTAGCATTAAAGGATTTTTGGGTGCGAGATTCTGCGTAGACTATTTACAAACCTCTAAAACCGATAATTGAGCAGTTACCTAATAGATAATTTGCATATTACCATAGGTTATAAGCCTAAATTAGGACTTTTTACAATATTTCACTAATTATTAAGGTTAAAAGCAATATAATTTCAGCACTAAAGGGTTTTTAGGTGCATGGAATTTGAATAAATAGTTTACAAACATCCAAAACCAATAATTGAATCGTTAGCTAATAACTAATTTGATTATCAGCTTAATTGACAAGACAAAACTAGGACTTTTTAAATTATTTCAATAATTATTAGGGTTCACTGAAGGTTTTTGGGTGCGAGGAATCTGAATAAATTGTTTACAAACTTCCAAAACCGATAATTGAATAGTTAGCTAATAACTAATTTGTATATTATCTTAATTGCTTACGTGTGTTCGAGCTTCGCTCAATAAATGTAGTCTCACTACGACTGGTACACTTTGATATTGACAGACGCGTATACAAATCGAGAGATTGTAGGTTATATATCCTCGTGAAATTTGATGATTCTTTTTAGAATAACCTTGACGACCACAGTATTAAAAATATTTTCGTTCGCTACTGTATTGACCCGCTCAAGCTATTGACACAAGACAAATAAACGTTTAATTCAACGGATAATTGCAGTACCGGATATATCAGTAACGAAAGGCGGTGGAGCGTGGCTTAAAAATAAATAACAATCCGTAACCGAATAACAAGGGGGGTGTGCCCTCTGGAGAGGCCAAATAAATATCAGTCCCCCTCTTATTCGGGTCACTATAGTACACACGCTCGCAAAAAACTCATACACGAGGCTAACAACAGAACCACTACGGCATAGGCGTTCTACCAAGAATTTACCTTGGCTTATTCATATTAATAATGAGTAGAGCATAAATTCGCACTTTTTTGGGCATTAAATGTCAAAAGCTGTTTTAAAATTAAAAAAAAACAAAAAACTTACAAATGTTGGCTTCTTTCGATCTCTTGTGTCAAAATCACACTCAATGATTAAGGTATCATTCTGAAGCAGCAACATATGTCACACATTGGTGGTCCCATGATTTTTCTTCAAAGGGGAGGCGGCCTTTCAGATTATATTTTTTATATTTTAGAACATGTAAATAAAATAGCATTTGTTCTAAAAGTTTGGCAGTTTGCGAAAAAATTCGGGGGGAAGGCGGACGCTCCCCCCTGTGTAGCCGCCACTGATACCATCGTGTTTATATTGAACAAATATAAATTGCTTCGCTTGAATTTTTTAAATCTAAAGTGACAGCGTTTTCAAAACGAAAATTGTGCTCAAAAAGTCAACTTTCTACCACAACTTAGGTTTAGGCACAGGTTTAGCTTAGTAAAAGGCGTACTTAAGTCTAAAAACCTTTGTCTAACTGTTTACCTAAGCCTAAACTTGAGCCTAAAAATTTAACTTAAATCTGAAAGCGGAAGTGTACAATAGCACAAAATTGTTTTCGTATGTTCAGCTCCAAGTTGAGCAAGCCTAGTGCTTTGTTGCTGAATTTAACTTCAAAAATATTTTATTTCTTTTTAAAAATGCTTTTGCTTTAATTGTATGGAAAATAAGTAAATATTTTTCTAAAACCTTACCGGCAATACTAGAACAGGTTCTCGCAAAAATCGCTCATCCTAAAATAGAAAATATCAACTGCATCAAATATCGAATATTATTAGTAAGATTCTAAACCGCGTTATAGGATTCGTGTATCTTTTTATTTAAAACGGTAAATTTTTCAAGTTCAAAAACCTGTGCAATTTATATTGTACCGTCGAAGGCGCTTTTTCGACGAACATCGATATTCGAAGATCTTATGTGTTTACCACCACCACCACTCGACTATAAGGACTTGACGCTCGAGTTCGAGAAGGCTTTTACGTCTTGTTCAGATTTTACACTGCACATACGTGTGGTAATTGTTAAACAGGGCGTTGTGTATTATTTCGATTTTTTGGCGTATGCAGTTTTTTGCGCTAGCGTTCTCTTTTATGGGTCATCCACGTAATACTGTCTACGCTACTGTAAAAAATTGTCCACACCCCTGGTTTCAAGGGCTGGACAAAACGACATTGTTCTTACAATGTTAAGACTTTACACAAGGTGTACCTAGCTAGTTCGTTTTGGCAGTAGTCCCTTCGAAGGGACTAAGGACAAATTAGACACTGTCTGGACACAGTGTCTGACATCGGGACGTCCGAAAAAGAGCTTGTTGACAGTCCACAGCCCCTAACTAGGGCTTGTTTTAAAAACGTTGCAGTGTTCTAAAAATTTTACTTTCTTAAAAATTAACTGCAACCAGTAATTTTTGAAAGAGGGGGCAGGAAGGTTTTTGCCGGTAAAAGATAACTTGTAAGAGAACGACCCGCCCCATTCAAGCAGAGCAGGTTAGAATATAATAACTCTGGTATACCAGAAAGTTAAACCCCGGTGTCCCTGTCGAAAACAAATTTTGTCGTGACCGGTGAGGGGGGGGCGGCGGCTGGGGTGTAAGTATGTAGCTCCAGAACCCTACACTGTTGTCCCCCAGGGGAGGACGGGCGAGTGGGAACCCTTTAACGTCGCACACCAAGCCCAACGGAGTTGCACCCTTCTTTCGCCCGTGGTTGCGGCATACTCAATATTAAGCTCTACAATAGTCCCTTCAGACAGACTCTGTAAAACAGAGTCCCTTGAAACAGACTCTTTAGATGACTAAACAGAGTCTGTTCTGACACACTCGGGACAAAACAGTTGTCCTTCATATGACGCATCGACAGTGTAGCATGGGTATGGACGGCAATGTGACAAAGTATAGGCTGTTTGGAGAGTATGCGAGTTGTCCGGAAGGTCTATACAGGATATGGGTGACATTTGGACATGTCATTTAGTAACACTACAACTACAAAGTGAGGGGCTCGTAAGTGGGGACAATTTTTTACAGTAGCGTAGACAGTATAACGTGGATGACCCATTATAGTATACTCGGCCGCATACTCTATGCAAGAAAGGCTTGATACGTTATACTTTAAATTTTATATACATGGAAACAAACCGGGGCCGTTCTCAATATATTCTTGCCACTTCGGTTACTTTTTATTAAAAAAGTAAAAAATTTACCTAAAACCCCATTCATACGTGTAAGATTTTGCAGTCAGAACTCGCAGCTGCAACTTGCATGAAATACTTGCAGCTGTAAGTAGATTCTAAGGATATTACGATTGACCGATCAAACTGCAGGTGTAAGAAATTCAAGCGACTTGAAACTGTGGTCACAGGTGCGAATTAAATAAAATAGCATGAACTCTAGTGAAAAATTTGCAGCTGCAAGAACTACTTGCACGTGCAAACAGAACTTAATAATTGAAATCGTAATTATTGTCTGTGACTATTTGTGACAGTCATACTCTACGAGTGAAAAAATTCAAACAGTTTACACTAAACTTAACACAGATTACGTTTTATTAGAACATATAAATTTACCTGGTAATTAAAGTCGTAGTTATTGTCTTCAAATATTGGGGGCAGTTCTGTGTCGCCACGTACGTGCCGTAGCCGTACGCCTCGTCCTGCGACGTGTTCATGAAGTAGACCTGATAGCATCATGATACCTTCTGGGGGAAGTCTCTTAAAGCATTAAAATCAAGGAAAATCGAACTTTAATTTAAACTGTAGACCATGTTCATTATAAAGACACGCCCAATGAGAGACATTGAAATTAGGACACTTGGATATTGACAGACCTAGGTTTATACATATGTTTAGGCTTTGGTTCAGATGTAGACATACGCTTACGATACGAGTGGGCAGTCCGTTAGAGTCATAACAAGAACGTAAAAACCGTAGCTTGATGTTGCATCGCATAATGATTTAGGTGAAAGTGACAGTTTAGATATGTCTCTGCTATGCTTTGGCAATACCAAATAAGTATGTTTTAATTTTTCACTATGCTCTGAAGAGATCGGCAGCCAGATCCACATTATTAGGAGCAAAAATTCAGGAAGGAGTTGCTGGAAATTTACAAGACTTTTAAGTGGTCCAAAGTTATTCTAAAGAACGCGGCACAAATCTCCTAGAAGGCTGAACGCGTCTTCCTGTTTCTGCCTACGGGCCCAAAAATGAACCATTGTCGCATGTCAACTGAACGTGCCTCGTTTGCACGCGGGACAGCAATACAGTAAATTTATGCTTTAGACAAATGTTTGCTTCGGCATAGGCTTAATTTTAGAGTTCTTGTTTATATCGAATAATTATGCTTAAGCATAGTTTTAGACTTACCTTTACAGTGAAGCTTATGCTTAGGTTCAGGCTTAGACGCTTACACTTAGGCTAACACGTAGCTATTACACCACTAAAGGTAACATTGACCAAACCAGCAATGCAAAATTTAAACAGAAATATTTCATACCTGAGTGCATCGAAAATCACAAAACGCTCGCAGTGTAAATTTTTCTTCACCAGGCGGAATTATCATTGCCTCCGGACTGACTCCCATTCCAATTGTGAGGCTGCCAATTTCTGTCTCGCGCAGTGTCGGAGTCAGGTACAGCCGCATTCCTGAGTTGTCGCGTTGGTTTGCTGAAAGTAAGAAACAAACTTATTCACCAGATAATATAAATTTTAATAAAATTTCAAGCCAGATAAACATCCTGGTCAGATGCAGAAATTTCAAAATGACGCTGATCAAATTGTTTTTAAAGTAAAATTGTGACATATTTTAGAAATAGAAGAGATTGTGAATTCCAAAACTTGTTCATGCACACTTGAAAATGTTTGGACTCGAGTGCCTGAACCCAACCTATGGATTCGCAACTGATATCAGTTTGTAAAGCCGCGATATTTAATTACTTGCGTGTTTTGTTCTATACAGCTTGTGTTAATTCAACTCTCATTTGCGACTTTTAAAGTAAATTTATTTATTAATTGCAACAAGTTAAATAGGTAACTAACCAATTAACAATTGACCAACTAAGGGAATTACGCTTGTCACCAAGGCATAACCGGAAGCTTGTTTCGTATTCCGACAGAAAATATCGGAATCCGGCTTCGGTATTTTTTATTTTCGATTGCACTCTGCCTTTACTGCTGCAAATGTGCAAACAACTCACGTTTGCGATAAGCTGAGTTATCGTAATGCACTTCAAGAAGAGCATACGGATTCATTCCTTCTTCGAATAATGGTCTTCCTAAATCGTCTGGTAATTGCATTCCCTAAAAATATTATATTTTTTGGTAAATTTGCGAAAAAATTAAAAGTTTTAAGTGCATTAATACAAGGCCTGTCAACAATCCATGATTGGTGCAACACACATTTGAGAATACAGCTACAGCATTCAATAAGTACCACCAGTTCACAAGCAGAGTATATATGTAATTTTAAATTTAATAATTTTCGCCATCCTGGCAGTAGAATATATATACTTCAGATCCAACCGCCCACGTCGCAATGGTACTCTTAGCGCATGAGTACATTTCCGAAAACTCTGTATTGTCATCGTTGAAGCAGCGTTCTTCTTTGCCGGCGAATCGAGACATATTTGTTGTGCAATGATACAGCACAATGTGATGCAAGAACGGCTTGTTTCCTGGTTGAATTATGGGTTCAGCCTAAAATCACGCACAAACTCAGTTGCAATTTTTTTCTTTACTTTTGTTACCCGCGAATACGAGGTGTTTAACTGAATAGAAAAGTAAAGATTTTCGGCCCATGCAAAGATCGGGCGCGGAACGTTTTTCTGTGGGACTGCAATAGAGTAAGCTTAAGTTTTAGACTTTTTTTGCTTAGGCTTAGGCTTAGGCATAGGCTTAGGAATATGCTCATTCTTACGCTTAGGCTTAGGGTTATACTTAGGCTTAGGCTTAGAAATATGCTCATTCTTACGCGTATGCTTAGGCTTAAGCTTAGGAATATGCTTATAATACTGTTCCGCCCGTGTTCTTTACATTGGCCAGATTTTCTAACAAAGAATTGTTTTACTAGTGTCGCGAGCTGAACTGCTGTCTTGTCAATATATATTTTTAATAAAAGTAGTTGCAAAATTTGTGCCGTACGAAAGCAGCTTTGATCTGTATTTTATTTGTAAATAATTACATTGCATCTAGGGATGTGCCGAAGTCATAAACGTTTCCCGACGCCGATTATTGTATTGAAAATATGCCGATGCCGATTGCAGGTTGAAAAAGTGCCTTTTAAGAACTAATTACGCCTGTTTGTTCAGGACACATTTTCAGGTTCGATTGTTTGAATTACAGTTTTTTTAAGATTCTTGCCGGGTTTTGGACAAAACAGGCTCTTGTACATTAACCCCTAACATGCTTAAAAGCTTAGGTTCAGGTTTAGGTTTGCGCCTGTACTTAGGTTTTGAAAAAGGTTATCGTAAGTTTAATCTTTTTCATCGGCCTAAACGTGAGCCTAAGCATAAGCTTTAATTATAAATGTACGGAGTGTACAAGAGTCCAAAATACCGCAAGTCTGAGAACTTGGTCCATATTATCAAATGTGTATAGCAACTATTATCAGTTAGTGATAGGTTTTCAAATTCACTAAGCATTGCTGTAGTTGATCTCAAAATAGATGCATGCAAAGAATGTGCCAAACTTTGAGCCTCAGCATTCGTTGGTTCAAAAGTTACACGTCTTATCGCCAACTGGTGATAGGTGGTAGATACATTTAAAAATGTGGGCGCTTGACTTCAAAATGTAAGTTGAGATTAAAATTCAAATAAAATTAAAAATTTTACTGCAATCATATGATGTTTTCCCCATTTCGGCATTTTAAATATCAAGCACCAGTACATTGTATGATGATCTTCAGGAATTGCAACCTGAAAATAAAAATATATAACATCGGTTTGGTAGATCAATATTAAATGAATATTTTTGCCGCTAAAAACAGCGCACACCCGCTTGTACGGGCCAATTCGTATGCACTTTGGGCCTCTTTATACAGATAGTAATTACTATGAATTATTTGACTATACGTCGTTCACAGTAATCACGGTATTAAGCTGACACAAACTAAAACAAAAATCAATTTTATGAACTGGAACCATAGTAACTATTTCGCTTCGGAAATTACTACTTGAAGTGCAATTTATACCAATACGTGTATTCAGTATTATACCTAGAACAAATTTTTTCAAATAAAATATATTTATTACTGGCAAAATTTTCAAAACCACTGAGGAACGACGGCATGTTTTGGTGCGCCCACCCACGATTAGGCTATGCCAAGATATTAAAATTTGAAATATCGAAATGCGGTAAACACGCTCACATCGTGTACTCGAATGTCAAGAGTGCGTGTATCGGCCGGAAACGAACGTTTGTCACTGATGCTTGCATCGAGTAGCATAACGTTTCGAGTTCCACGGCTATTACTTTCGTGCTTATTAAAAGCATCGACAGCAGTTGCATCAGAATCGCCGATAGCCCAAATCATTTTGACCGTGTCGTTCTGTAAAACAAAACAGTACGGGTCCGTAGCAAGAGTTGGACCCAGGGGAGGCTCAGCTACCCATAGAAAAATAATGGTCACCCTACAGAAGTGTTTGTTACTCAGCTTGTTCGTATTGTTAAACTAACCGCATATGCTTCATACAATTGTTTTAGCACTACTAGCACGATAAACTGGCTACAGGTTTGCTTTTGAGATAAGCTCTTGTTGTGAAGCGTATCATATTTTGCGAACTGACTGCTGTATTCATGATGATATACACGAATCCAAATAATACTATTGCCAGGCTATAGGATTGAACATAAGCGTAGGCTTAAAGTTCAGCTTACGCTGAATCCATAGACTTAGATTTGGGCATACGGTTACGCTTACGCTCAGGTATATGCTTGGCTTTCCGTTTTAGCTTTTTTGATTTTGGTTGGCATGCATTGTACGCATTAGTAGACCCACAAGAGCGAAGCAAAATTAAAAATTACGTCGTCGTTACGCTAAAACACCGACCAGCATCTCGCTCGCTTCGCGTACAACTTTTCCTTTCTCCACAGTGTTACCTCACAGTAGTAGGTTCGTGTTTTTAAATAACCCTTTGGCACATAAATTTCAGAATTTTTTTTCGCTCGCCACACTCACTCGAAAACGGGATCATTTACGGACGTGTGTTGTCTAAAGGTGCTCAATGAATACGAGACTTTTTGCCTACTAAAAATCTTTACGTCCGCCCCCTTGTTTTAAATAGTTTTGCGTGAAAAAACTGCTTCAAAAAAACTAGCCGTAATAGCATAGTCGTCTTTGTCACACGTGTTCAACTTGCGCGCAATTCGAATAACAGTGCGCGTTGTGTCTTGACTCGCGTACAAAACTTGATAATTTTGTTCATTATCATTTTCAGGGAAACAATTGCATCTAGCGTGCCGATCCTTTAAACATAAAGCACACAGTTCAGTCTAAATGGACTATTTCGGCAGCGGATAGGGACGGATATACTAAGGTGTCATATTGACATTTTATCCGGCGGAAAACTTTTTATAATACGAAATAATTTCAGGCACTTTTTTATCATACTTCTGAAGAGGGGGTACGTTTATCGTCACCACCTTGATTGGCAGCAAAATGGTAACTGCATACCGATCCTTTTCAAAATCAACCACAGTGCACTCCATTAATTAAACCATTAATGAAGTACAGCGGCCGCCGCAAGGTATCCTGGTCAGGAGTAATTAAACCATTAAAGGAGGACAGCGGCCGCCGCAAGGTATCCTGGTCAGGAGTAGTTAAACCATTAAAGGAGGACAGCGGCCGACGTAAGGTATCTTGGTGAGGAGTAATTAAACCATTAAAGGAGGGCAGCGGCCGACGTAAGGTATCTTGGTGAGGAGTAATTAAACCATTAAAGGAGGACAGCGGCCGACGCAAGGTATCCTGGTCAGGAGTAATTAAATCATTAAAGGAGGACAGCGGAAGACGTAAGGTATCTTGGTCAGGAGTAATCAAACCATTAAAGGAGGACAGCGGCCGACGTAAGGTATGTTGGTCAGGAGTAATCAAACCATTACTTGGTCAGGAGATAATTTTTCTGTAGACCCAAATTTTACTCGTCACTTCAATAGCTGATGATGGTAATTAAGTTGTTCTTTGCGCTTCCGGTTCGCGATACATTCTTCATTATATAAATCAGTCAGTGTCAGCGAAATGGTTATTAGTAGATTGTGAATTCAAGCACCATCGAAAGCGTAGTGACGTTCTTGCGAAAGGCTCGATACATGTATGGAACAGGGCCGGAACAGTAGTATAAGCATATTTTAAGCCTAAGTCTAAGCTTAAGCCTAAGCGTAACGATGAACCTATATCGAAGCCTAAGCCAGTCCTATGATTGCTATCTGAGCGTGCCATTTATATGCGATTCAGTTCGCTTGTTTAAAAACCTAATAGTAACTGGCGATAGATGCTACGCACATTTGAGAATATAAAATTAATTTAATGCCGCTTACATATATGTATGGTTTGCCAGTCGTATCATCGACTCCTGTGACCACAATATCGGCTCCTCCCATTCCTCCAGTTGGTGATAGCCCAAGTCCAACCCAACCAAGAGTTTGAGCCGTAATCTGAATAACATTTAAATTTAGTAAGCCAGTGGACTTTGGAAGGGAAAGCAAATGCTTTATTCAATGTAAAACCGATGAAAAAACTAAGGTTACTTAGCAAATTGAGAGAATTAATTTTTCATAAACCGAACGCAATTCGACATTCAATTGCAAAAATTAACATATTTTATATAAATGTATGGGGCGTCAGGTTCAAAGAGTTTAGGCAGGCGGCTGGCTCTTGTGTAGACTCAATAATTTACCTGAAACTTTAAAATTTGCGCAAATTGTGATTAAATTGTTTTAATGTTTAACGATTGATATCTATACATTTTACGTACTTCAAATTCTATATAATCGTTTGGCTGTATTCCGGACACTTTCCAACGTAGCACATACCGATCATCATCAGTGAAACTGACTGATTTATCAAGATTAATGATATCGCTAGTGGATAATGCATGGATCAGATTTATTACCGTCAAAAATACTGCAGCAAACAGTATTGGTAACGAGACGGTAGTCATTCCACAATTTTACCTTTACAAAAAGTGCTGAAACAAAATACAAATTGTTATAATTATAGATATAATCGGGGCGGGACCGTAGCCAACGGGGGGGTCACGGAGTGCTTAGCCCCCCCGGAAATATTTTGGCCTGCCCTAAAACATTTTCAACCTGTTTGTAAGTCAACGAAATCCCTTGTATGACCCTCATCGAAATTTTTCTAGCCCCTTAGCAAGGTTGAATAGGGGTTCACTTTATTTAAGATATGAAGGACAAATAAATCAGTCCAGCCGTAAATTTACTCCTGGCAAAATTTTGGGTTGTTTCTTTTAGGAGCCTAACAGCAGGCTAAGCATCATATTCCTAAGCTGAAGCGCAAGCCGAGGTTTAAACCTCAGTGTAACACTAAAGTCCAAATCAACGATTATCTTTACGCTGAATAGAGAAAGTAGTCAGATGTTTAAGCCTTTCACAGGTAAAAATAACGTGGGCTAAATTTTCAATATCAAGTGCTAGATTCCTAAAACTAGGAAGTACACAGTTCGATCAGAAAGTACTGTTATATACAAAACTAGCATTTACACAAAATCTACAAGTATTAAAATACCGACTGGCAATAAATTCGACCCCTGTCTTCTTGTCTTAATTGAAGCAAAAACTGCAAAAACTCGGATTGGGCAATCAAAATACGGATGAAAGAATCGTTTAGTGGCAGACACGAATTGTGTTTTGTATTTTTTGTAAGTTTCTGGCGGAAATTTGAAACGTTTTCCCAGCATTCTTCTTGCATAGCTGACGTTACAGCATGCGTCCGAATAATGAACAACTACAACACGGGCCCGTAGCCCCGAGGTGGGCCAGGGGGGCTCAGTTCGCCCTGCAACAAAATTTGCCCCCCTTAGATAGTTTTCGACCTTGTTTGTAACTTATTGAAAACCCTTGAATGCCCCTGTTGAAAAATGTTTAGCCTCCCCTATACCGCAAAAAATGGTGAGTCAAATTGACTCTCTCCGAAATAGGCTTTTCCGGACTACACAAACTGAGTCAAATTCGACTCCGCCAGAGTCAAATTTCACTCACTTAGTGATTCATTGAGTCGAATTTGACTCTGGCGGAGTCGAATTTTGACTCAGTTTGTGTAGTTCGGAAAAGCCTATTTCGGAGAGAGTCAGTTAGACTCACCATTTTTTGCAGTGTAGCAAGGTGAGCTAGCTACGGGTGTGCGACAACAGCAGTAAATTTTTAAAAGAGTAGTAGTAGCAGAGTGGATTTTCCAAGCGCTAAGAATGCCCAGGACAAAGAGCATTGCCACCGAGAAAACCCTTAAGCCTATGCGTTAGAATAATCAACAATAAACAGTTCAAGTTTATTTAAAATAGTAATATTAACGAATAGATGTTTAAAACTTTTTGGTCTTTTCGGTTGCACATTTGAGTTTCTCATGCAGTACCACAACTACCGCCTGCCCTGCCCCCTAGATGGTGCTCCGGGATCCTAGGTCACTATGACACAACCGATCCAGCATGGGTATTCAAAAACCTTTGCGCCTTATAAATGCAAGTCCGGTTGTGTAATGCGTTATTTATGTTTATTCCTTTATTTTATTTTTAGTGTACCAGCCTCAGGTTTTCAATGACCTGTTGCGACCCTGGTTGATGCGTTACAATGGGGTCCCATCCTGCAACCGGGGGGGTGGTTCAATATCATAACTGATGCCCTGTTCTCGTGGCCTCCCGTGATCATTCCACAGTCAAATTTGAAATTTTGAAAAGTTCGATTTTTTCACGCCTATAAAGAAAGGCCCCTGAGGCACGGAAAACTTTTTGGTAAAAGATAGGCAAGCAACTATAAGGGGTAGCGAAAATTTACCTAACTCTCGTCTACTAAACAGTCTTTGTTGCGGCGTTAATAAATATGCTGTATATCTGTTCAGTATTTTATCTAAAGATCAAAACTAAATTACAGGTCTCTGTTGCTAAAAACCAGCAAGTTGTGCTAAACTGATTCGCTGTCTTAATTTGCCATTTTAGAAAAATGTTCTAATCGCTATTCGGCGTCGGCCGCATTTTGGGACTGGCTGGAAGCTGTCTCTATTAAAAGTAGTTGATGTTCCGTGGTAACAATTTTACCAAACATTTAACTGCGGTTTTTATGCTTGCACACTATGCAAGGTTTTTTCAGTATGAGAGTTAACTAAAACAATAGCGAACTTAACGAATATAACTTAAGCTAAAAATCAATATTTTGATTGGTAGTTCGGAAATAGGACCCATAGGGTCAATATATGCCGCTCCCCCTACTTTCACGTTATTTTCCAATTTGAATATACATTGTATTTATTAAACAAACACGTATATGATGTTTGTGTTATATATAAATCTATAGTTGGAGCCAAAATTTTTGCTGAATAACAGCCAGAATTTTTGTAATTCAATGCCATTGAAGTAGTTTCACAATTTGTTTCAGAAGCTGATTGTTCACTTTATAACAAAGTAAGAAAAATTTTGCCAACTTTTGAAATATTACGAAGATTTTACGTCTAACACGCGAATATTTTAAGCTATGGTCTCTGGGGTCGGTCCGCTTTTTGGTGGCACTGCAAACGAGTAGGTAAGTGTAGATTTTACGCCATTTTCTTGCTTATGCTTAAGCTTAGGTTTACACTTTTTTCATCGCTTAGACTTTAGTCTTAGGAATATGCTTAATTTACAGTCGTGGTCCTAAAAGTTACATTGGCAAATGCAACGGTGGTACATTATACAACAGTTAATGTATTGGTTGTGGCCAGCGGCTACAGTTTGTCTTTAGTAGAAAATTAATTACACTCGTCGACCAAGAACTTGTAATCCGAACACTCGTTGACAATTTGTCATGATCATTAATGCTTATTGTTATGTTTACACTTTGAATTATGCTTAAGATTACGCTTCGGTTTAGGCTTAGTCTTAAGACACTGCCGATCGACAAGCTGTCGGATGACGAATTGTCGTAGATTTCGAGGAAACATTAATTTCACTAACGGAACAACAATTTGATAAACTACGAGCGCAAAAAACACTGTATATATGTCAATAAATAAAAACACGTCAAACATAAAAATTGTTCAAAATTAAACTTTACAACTTCGTTTTTGTCCAAATTTATAAACAGCTTTGTATTTATCGCGAAAAACACAAATTTTAAGAGGTTCGCCCCGTTAATACTGAAAGAGGCAAAATGTATATATCCGAAAAATGTCGTTAAAATTTTCGGTTACGTAGAAATATTGCGGGATGCAACAAAACAAGCGCTGCCTGCTAGAATTAGCATCAAAAACAACTAAAAACTTTGTTTTTATACTGAGTCATATTCCAGTTGTTTTGCAATTATATATATGTATGTATGTATATATATACATATACATATTATATATATGTATATATACTACCGACACAGAAGCACTTACAGGGGGCGAGGGGAGCGCCACCACTTATACTGTCATTTTTTCTGCAGTGTCCAAAGAATTCTTTGATTTTTTCTGTGCCCTCTTCAAATCGGCTTGCTCCCGTTTTGGCAATTTCATGTATCAACGGGTTGCAGCAAACAAGTGTGGTTTTAAACCGTAAAACAGTTAAAATGATGAAGTGGTAAAAGTTTTCAAAGTCTGGTGTTTTATATAAAGTTTTTAAAAGAGGGTGAACAACTTTTCTGACCCCATCAGATAGAGTCGTCGATAGCTTACCTCGTTCACAGAAAGACTATTATAATTCGGTGCTAACTTCGCGATTTGCATAATCAGGGTCTGAATTATTAGAAGACGGACGACGGACGCAGTGGCGGATATAGAAATTTCTGAAGTATGCGCGCACAATATGAATTGTAAAATAATCTCGCAAGCGAAGCTAGCGAGAAACCAAATGCAATTTTCGTGGCACAAAACTAAAACCTTAACATTTTTCACCATAAAAATTTTCTGATGAAAAGATGACGCTCGCTCGCTTACCCCTTAAGATCCGTCACTATAGAAGCCGTTGATAAATTTCGAAGATAGATTTATTGTAAAAACATTCTTTAAACCTTCAAGACCTGTTATGGTGACCTCTACACTGCAAAAATGGTGAGTCAACATGGACTCCTTCTGACTCCCTCCGAAACACGCTCTACGGAATTTCACAAACTGAGTCAAATTCGACTGCGCCATAGTCAAATTCTACTCACTGAGTCGCACGGTTGACTGTGGCGGAGTGAAATTTGTCTCATTTTGTGTATCGCGTAGAGTTCATTTCGGATAGATCAATTTGACACATCTTTTGCAGTGTACTACCAGTTTCGGGTTTGACGGATGGCAGTTTTCGTGGAAAAAAGGTTTTTGTGTATTAAAATTTTGGAATATATTTACTCTAAAATTGTCCAAGTCTCAGTTATACTCGATAATTCTCAGTTTTGCTATATTAGTTAGCTTTACTTGAAACAGTACATATTTGCATTTCCAAATCATGAATATTGCACTTGAATTCGTGGAGCATAGTTCTTCTAAAACAAAGGTTTCAGCGGTGAAGTGTTTTTTATTTTGTATCACACGTTAAGCTAAAAACTTATTTTTAGGACAACCTTTCTGCCCTGCAAACAAGGCGAGTCAAATGAACTATCTCCGAAATAGGCTTCTAAGGACTACACAAATTGAGCCAAATTTGACTCCATCAGAGACAAATTGGACTCGCTGAGCGACCCGGGTGAGTGAAATTTGACTCTGGCGTAGTCGAATTTGATTCAGTTTGTGTAGTCCAGAAAAGCCTATTTCGGAGAGAGTCAATTTGATTCACCATCTTTTGCAGTGTGGTTGCAAATGCTCACAGCTTTATCCCATGTTACTTTTACTGCCATACAGGTTTCTCGTGAGACTGCAATCGAGTAGTATTAGATTTTAGGCTAATTTTTGATTAGGTTGAGGAGGATTAGGCTTAGGATTAACGCTTATTTCTACGATTAAATGTAGGCTTCGAAATACGCCTAATCTAGAACTAAGTCTGAAAACTTAACATTGGCCATATACCGTTAAAAAAGACATAGAAATGAGCGCTCCTACAGCTGGCAGTGAGGTGGATCCAAGGAAAAGAAGCTCGGCCTAAGCCTGGCAATAGGAATCAAAGCCAAAATTTCGACAAACCAACGCTTGTCTTCTGGCTCGCTTGGCTCGCGGGCTTTTTCCACAACGATATGTCACAAGAACCCTGGTTTGATAAACTTTTACATCCGCCACAGTGTGACACCTTTTTGCGCCAAAACAAACAGTGAAAGATCAGCGGATGCTCAGAAAACTGAGAAATTTGTATTGGGCGGGGAGGTTGAGAAAAGAGCACCGTAAAATGCTAGCTTTTATAAAAATAGCATCGGCATATCAGAGGCAATTATCAAATGAGGTAGTTAGTCTACCTTGCAAAAAAGTATTTGCACTGAGGGTGCGGTTGTCTTGTCTGGTCTCTTTCGTTGTATATACGCCCTTTGGAGCTACGGGCTAACTCCAATATTCTCAAATGCATGTAGCACCAATTATGGTCGGTAATAGATCAAACAAATTTTGAAAAGAATCACGCCACAACTCTGCAGTATTTGTTTTTGAGCATGAAATCCACGCATTATTTTATTATTTATTTAGCAATTAGCAATCACTACAACATAAAGCTTGCATTAAAATTAAAACATATAGACAATCTACGCATAAGCAAACCTTAGTTACTCTTATTTCTACGGTGTTAAACATTACCCAAGCACGCGTTCAAGTTTGAGACTACCGACTTAAAATTCAAGCACTGGTGCCTGTCGAGGTAAAACAGGACTGTGTCCACCGCCCATACAAGAAAGTGCAAAACCTGCCAAATCACGTGATTGAAATTGCTTTCAACTTAATTTTTGTTGCAGAAACTATTAAATAATAAAATATTTCATAAAATTTTCCAATTAACGACCACTCGAAAAAATACGTTATACAGCAAAATGTGGCACGTGCTGCTTCTAATGATTAAAAAGGTTATCCGTATTGCACACGGCACAACTGGATGTGAAGAAACCCGTATAGCAGTGGCCAGAGGTCAACAACTTCTGCCATAACCAAAAAAAGATGTAAAACAAACCTGAGGAGCAATAATAATTCGGTAACTAATTGTTAGTAATAATCTGAGCCTTATAGTCGGAAGTCGATTTTTTAGTGGACAATAAAATAGGAAGCAGATTTTCGGTTGGTCCTTGCAATTTGGCAACGCAACGCGTTTGCCAAATACGTACAATCGTCTTGGTATTTTGCAGCTTATAGCTCACAAATCAAACTGCTGGCAAGAAAAGCAACAGCTTGTTTTTGTGTCAGATGCTTCAGGATAATTTTAGGAATGGTAGAGTTCAACACATATCTGGAACTGATTATTACTTCCAGTGCATGGTACATAAAAAACAACTTATCTATACTACATATATACATATATATAATATATAATATACATATATATATATAATATATAATATATATATTATATGTACTATATATTTTACTTAGTTCTATATACTATATTTAATTCACTGTTATGGCTCCCAGTTTGTGCCACCAAGATGAGAAGGTGAATACGGAAAATACATCATTCAATCCGGGCGCCACTGTGTTTCACTTTTGCGAATACTGTACGTTAGTGCTAATTCTAAACTGCTTTTTGTGGCATGTTTCCTGTTAACCGTGACATCATCGGATTCGGATCATAGTACAGTTTTATCGATTCCATTTTTAGCTCAGGACAGTTCGCCGCGAGTTGTACGATGGCAAGACCTTCCATGTTAATTGAACGGCCGTCTGGTGGCACGTTTCCATACAGTCCTTGCCAGTCGGTAAAATGACGCCAGGTAAATATCAGTTTTGGTGGACCTAAATTTGTTCAGAACAACAGAAACATATATATCTACACACATATATCACAAAAAATTCGGAAAAATTGTAAAGTGAGCTAATCATTTTATTACAAAAACATTTCTGACAAGGTGACGTACGCCGCCCCCCCTTTCCTGGATCTGTTAATTTCCGCCTTCTCACTGGACCGCAATAGAGTAGGCTTAAATTTGTGACAATTATGTTTTTTGTTTGGACTTAGGCTTAAGTCTTGTTTTTAGACTTGTATTTTTTACGCTGAGGAGGCTTAAACTTAGGAATATGTTTTGGTTGCTAAACTGCTGAAAGCAATATTTGTATGAATCTTCAGGTCCATCTTTAGTCTTAATATATCGGTACATAATGCCGATTTGGCTCATCATAACATCCCCTGATAATTTCAGTTTTTTAAGACTTAAATATATACTTTCACTTTTTGCGATTTTATATCAACTACATCGGAACCAAAATGTATTTTGAAAATCTATATTTTTCATGTATATTACTATGTAAAAGCGACGCGCTGAATTGAATTGCTTCATTTATTGCGTTTAATGACGAGTTTAGCGCACCTAATTTACTATTAATTTCACGACTCAAATGTAGGAGGAAACTTTCTCTGTAACAACCATACTTTTTGAATCAATTTTGGCCTTTTCTCTCTCAGAGTAAAGGTTGCGGCTTCCTTGACCATTCCGCATGTGACAGAACACTAAGCAGAATGGAGCTGTCGCCCCCAAACTTCTCACTAACCTCTTTATTATTCTGACAGCTACCATCGCTGATAAAGTACTTTTGGACTGTTTTAGTGTATGAGAAGAAAGTAGCTAAGCGTCGGGGAGATGGGGGCGGTGAATTCAAAAGTTATGAGCTCAGAAATATAAATATGTGCCCAGTATGTAATATCGCGACGCGACTTGGTATTTGTATGTATTTAGAAGATTTTGTTTCGTGCAAAGGTTATGTATTTAGTACTTGACGGTGCGTATTCGATGCAAATTTTAAATTGGGCTAATTTTGAGATCATTTAAAAATACGAAGCAACTATTCTGATAAATATCAAGGTAAACTGAAGTTTCTTATAAATTTTGCCATGTCTTAAGAAATCAAATTTTGAAGTCATCGCGGAATTATGCAGGAATGTAGTTCAATATTTTACATCGTTCGTTTCATTGTCGTGTTCCAATCTACGACCTCAGCAAAAAAATGTTATATTAAACTTTAACCCCTTCCCACATTCAGTTGCCTATAGGCAACTCAGCGCAGTGTATATACGTTAAATAATATAGATATCGCACCGTGTTTAACAATTGCAACACGTATACATAGTACTAAATCACCACACGACATGAGAGCCCCCTCGGGCTCGAGCGTCAAGCTCCTATAGCTCAGCGGTGATGGTATACACCACCCACTCAGTCACTGCAGCTCGAATTCTAGCATAAAAGTAGGTCTCAGGGGAAATAGAAAATATTCATGTGAGAAAGGGTTAAAACCAATATATCCAAAAGATAAAAATAACTCCTGTACACTCGCTAATACAACATTAAACTTTAGGCTAAATTTTACGTTCAGGAAAACGTCTTACCCATGCCTAACCTTTTGCCTAAGCCTAAGCTTTCACCTAAAAATATGGAAGGTGTCAAAAAATTTTCTTACCAGTTAATACTTCCAGTACTTCCCATGCAAATCCTCTTGGAAACGCGGCACAAAACGCATCGTGTGACGTTGTAAAAGTTTCTTTATTATTGTTATAAAATGGACATTCGTCCATCATTATATTATATGTGCCGCGTTTCAACAAATCTTCGAACCGATAAACTTTGCCACCGTTGGTTTGAATTGTAAATTTGGCAACGTCTACAGTTTTCCAATCCTGAAATTTGTAACCACACCACAGTGGCGGATGCAGGATTTTTTGGTAGGTGCTACCTAGGATGCGTTTCGTTATCTAAACTTTACAGGTTCAAAGTGGGTTTCAGCAAATTTTTTTGGCACTTAACTGTCACGAACTGTGCTGTAGGCGCAATATTTTTGAACCAGCGCAGTAAAGTCCGCCAATTTTCTCCTATTTCGCTGAAAAACACTGCTTCGCATGAACCATTTGAATGGCAACAATTTTAACAGGACAGGGCTTGTGACGCAGAAATCCGCGCCCCTCTGGAATCGCCACTGTTAAAATGGGCATAAAAACCTGAGCGCATATATACAGAATAGGTCCAAAATAAAGTCTGACTACTTGAGGCTGAAGCTTAAGCCAAATCAAATATACGTCCCTGGAAGCGCTATACTTTGAACGATGTCCGGCGCTGTCCATCACCGGTATGGCGTGGTTCGTCATCGTCCGTTACCCGCGTGGCGCCGTCGGTTACAGTTCGTCACCAGTAAGCCGCCGTCCGTCACCGAGCATCACTGTGTGATTATTGTATGTAAATTACTCGCGACAATTTACCGTATGGTGACGGTCAAAGACGGGCGGCGCCGTACGACAAGTACAGCGCTACCGTAACGAGTTTTGTGTGGTGTATGTCACAAGTAGTTACGGCTAACTCGGCATTACTTTTGGATCGATCTTATGACTGGCTTCCATTTCGAACGTCTTCGCAAAATTTTCAACAGTTTCTTCAAGTGAGCCTGGTTTATGAATTTTAGACCGCTGTTGGGACCATAATTCGTTGACTTTTGTAAAATTTGGTTTCTCACCGTAACGCCATTTAATCATTTTATCGTCCATAAAATCTCGCTGTGGCATTATGGTTTTACTACAAGTTGACATTGTTGTTGAGTATGCCTTTACGAACAGCACAATTAAAATAAATCTGAAATTGCTCGCTTATACATCAGAGGTGTATACAAGAGAGGAATTAGGGGGATACAGAAGCGGATCCATAAAATTTTGACATGGGGAGGGTTGGCATATGTTATGGAGCGCAAAAATTGTAAGGTAGGAGGAACCTTACCATTTTATCACCAAAAAATTCCACATTTTCGCTTTTAGGTTTAGAAAATTATCTACTTATCCTTAATCTTTAAGCAAGGTGTACAACAACACAGGGTGAAATCGGAGGTGAAAAATTTCGGAGTCCGAGCCGGCGGTTAACAAAATTTGCCTGAGTCGAAGCCGGAGGTCAAGCGAAATTTGATATTTAAACCATGCTTAATTTGCTAATTTTAACGCATATCGTATTAAAAGTGCCCATGTTACTTTTAAAAATGTTTTGTTTTGGCTAATTTTTTAAGAAATCCTGACAATTTATTACTCAAAATTGTACCAATACTTATTTCAAACGCGCAGAACAACACAACTTTTTTAAAACTATGAAAAGTTTCGGTGTCAAAATTGCCGGAACCTGAGGCAGGAGGTCGATCTTTTACCCGAGCGGAAGGTCCGTCTTTTAGCCGGACGTAAGCCTGAACATAAGTCTTATACTGAGGGTTTCGGCTGATCATATTCAGCCTAAGTATCAGTCTATTTTATTAATTCAGTCATTATGTTGGGGAAACGTTCTGTGATAGGGAAGTGAACAATTAACCGGGATGCTCCCGTTGGAGACACTTCGTTTCCAAACATTGGCAGGGCTGGTGGGGAATAGGTAGACTTAGGGTCAAGGGGCGGTGGATCCATTACAAAGAGCGCGGGGGGGGCAAATTTGAGCAGAAACATTTCAAAAAAAATTAATGTTGCTTAATTTTTAATATCTCCTTTCAACAGAATTTTGTTTTTTATGCTGTCTTTTAGTCCAGTGATGGGCTATGGTTTCATCACTTCGCGCTATTAAGCTTTTAGGTAACATTAAAAACAATCTTCATAAAATATGCTCAAAACAATGTGGGAAGGCGCAAGAACTTTCTTTTTCATCACACTTGAATTCCACAACAGAGAAATCTAAGCATGAGCATGTGTAATCTTAAAACAGAGGTTTTAACATTAGCAACAAGAGATGGAGGAAGGATTCTTATCACCCTGGGTCATATCTTTGCACTGGCCTCTCACAAATCAACGAAATTCCATTTTAGATATATGTTTGAAGCAATAGTCACACGCTTCAAAAGAAAGCGAAACGCCTTTCACATCCATATGGGTGACTGCTTTTGAAGTTGAGTTAGGAGAGTAGTAGGATTCTATTTCGGAAAGCGTAAACCTAAAAATAAATGTGTTTGCAAGTAAGTGTAGCGAGCGAAAAACACTCAGTTGTCATTTGGCGGACAGGTCCCAGGTCATTATTCTAAGACATGAGCGAGCCCCAAATTCTAATTTCTCGGCACGTTTACTAGATGAAATAGTGAAGGAAAACTGACGAGAGAAGCGAACGAGAAGCCAAATGCATTTTAAAACTATTTCGGTTTTTAGTTCAAGGTGGTGCTGATGGCACATGTAAAGATCAGGGGAAGAACGTTTTTCTGCGGGACTAGGCTTGGGAATATACTTTAAGCCTTTAACGGCCCTATTCCATACATTGGCCGAAATGGTTAGGGGTCCCGAAATTTCATGGCAGAGTAGATTCAGCAGCGACAAAATTGTGAGGCACCTAATTTGAGGTTTAAGCTAGGGCTCGAAATCCATAGCCTGGTTAACCTATATGTAGACAGTCCACACTTGTCTATGAGACCAGTGTTAACACTAGTACATGAGGGAATACGTAAACATGCGTAGCGAAAAACGTGTCTGGACAGCAAAAGTCCACGTTTCTGCCCTTCCAATTCGGCAGCATATACACCCAAATAAACCACAGATAATGTACTTTAGGGTTCGTCGGAAAAATATTACGAATGCAGTTTTATAGATTTAAACTTGTTTTAAACAACTCCAAAAATAAGCTTGTTTTAAAAACAACACCAAGATTAAAGTTGTTAAAACATGAAGCAAACTTTACGCAACTTGACACAGAAACCAGAATAATACTGCTTAAAATGAGTGCGCTTACCAACAAACTATACAATATTATGCAAAAACCGTTTTTTGCACAAATTCCTTTGTGTTTTGTTTAAATAATTTAAAACAAGTTTTACCCGTTATTTCATACTGTACGTCTAAATAATTGTGTTAATTAGCAGGGGCATAGCACAGATTTTGGGAAACGGGGGTAACGAAATTATACGTTCCATAAATATACCAGCCAATGTAAAGAACAGGGCGGAACAGTATTATAAGCCAGGGTACAACCGGAGGTCTGTCTCTGGCTCCGGTTCCGGCAGAAAATCGGCCTCCGGCTCCGGTAGAAATTTTTGCCGGAGGTTCCGGCAAATTCGATATTTAAATTTTGCAAAATATATCTGTTTAGCGCGTTTCGTTTTACTTTTGTTACAATTTTCAGGAAACAATTTCCGAGATTTCGCAGAAAATTAACCTAAAACCAAACAGTTTAACAACATATTGCAGATATTGGCCAACATCGATTAATTAACCATCATTTTTGCTACCTAATTTTGCCTCACTTCCGGCTCCGGCAAGTTTCTCTGAAATCTGGCTCCGGTATTTTTCAAATCCGGTAGCATCCTGTTATAAGCATATTCCTAAGCCGAAAGCGTAAAAGCCTAAGCGTAACAATGAGCATAATCCTAAGCCTAAGCCAAGCGAAAAAAATAGTCTGTAGCTTATGCTTACTTTTTTCTAGTGCCACGGCCAGTGCCGCAGAAAAACGTTCCGCTCCTGATCTTTACATGTGCCAAGATACCGAACAGTGTTGCCTGCTAATACCTAAAGTTAAACTTTACTAATCATTGATCGAAAAATGGGAGATTGACCACTACACCCTGCTCTCCATACTTCACGCATTGTTTGAGGTAAGTATTTGCAATTTGTATTGTGCATGGGATTATAGCAGTACAATACGGCCATGGCTTTAAAAATAGCAATTTTGTAATTTATTTTCAGCTTAATATAGCCAGTTAGTGAAAAATATGTATTTAATTTTAGTTAGTGCAGCTTGTGTTTTGCGCACATTTTTAAGTAAATAGAAACATGCTGAATTTTGTGTTTATTTTAAAAAAATTTAATTCAATATATACATTCGTCGACGCTGAAACGTTTTTTCAAAGGGTATCAAAATAAAATCTTTTGGCAAGCTAAACTAGACAATTTTACAGACTTTACAATAACAAGAGAAAATCCGTCTTCTCAATAACACTCTGCAGTTTCAAAACAAAATGCTGAATAGGCATTCGGTAAATGAAGTCGTTCGATCCACAACCTAGCAGTTACATCTCTATACTTGCTCTACTGCATATCATACCAAAAAAATACTGCCATTAATACATATCATGCGGGCTTTACCTTAACTTTTAGCAAATACATTTCATTTATGCAGCATTAGAATCTCCTTCTTGTACGTCTTCCTACTGTTTCACCTGTTCCAGCAGATTAGTGTTTCCATAGCGCACTCTTTGTTAATGAATGACCTTAACCAGGCTGTAGACGGACACCAAAACATTTCCCAAGTAAGGCTTAGGTTTAAGCTTAGATATAAGCTTATTGTTACGCTCACGCTTTGGAATAAGCTTATAGTACCGTTCCGGCTCAGTTCTATGCATTGGTCCAATTATTGACTAAAAAACCTCCCTACTGAAAATAACGTCAAGCATGAAATTCTACTATAACTTGACAGAGACAGACCACTGATTGTATCCTGTTAAACAAGTGTTTCAACATGTCTCATATTCCATTTAGAGACAAACAACCGTGTTAAACCCTATCTTTAACAAAGGCGGCAGATGCTGTAACGCAAGTATATCACTCATTAAATCTACCAATTACAGTTTATTTCATTTTATTATATCCCTTTCACTAGACATTCTGAAACCTTCAGATAACCTGTTCCAAAATATATTTCTTGGCACACATTGACAGTGTAGACACCCCTAGTTTCTTAGGTAGCCTTCTGTGGTTAAAACAATCAACATTTATATGTAAAAAAGTAGACAATTTCAACCCGAATTAAGGTTATTTTTTACTGTGCCTAGCTGCATAAATATCGCCTTTGAAGAGTAAATTTAAACAGTCGCGAAATCGTTTGCATAAAAATTGATCTGACAGGATGAAACAAAAAAATTGCTTAACAAAATTGTTTATACCAACGTTCGACGACAACAATATGTCCAAATTTCCGAAACTTCAGAAACTTTTAAATTTGTGGAACCATTATCAAACATAAACTATACAGCAACTATTACGTACTTAGACAACTTTATATCTTCCTCTGTTGTAGTTCTGCATCGCACTCTGACTTGCCTGTAAATAATAACAATACTTATTACACAAATGTAGTTCTAAACAAATATTACAAACTCCGCAAGGTATCACAGATCTGATAGAAAACAAAAATCATTAGGTGTGATAAGTCAAAGTATTTTGAACACTGCCAAATGTTGACTTACAAACCATAATTGCCATTAATTAGCAAGTTTCGGTTTCTTAGATTATGACGTTTTACAAAACCACTACAGTTAACCGTTTATAAAATTCAGTATCAAATAAAACTTACTACTCGTTTCATTTCTTCTTTAATAATGCGTCGAATTTCAGCTTTTGCTTTGTTGATTCCTAGCTCTGAAGTTGACTCAATTCCAAGAAACAGTCGCTTTTCGCCTTCCGCTGGTTCTTTTCCTGTCGCAATATAAGTTCCGCGCACTGTTATTCCAACTTCGGCATATTCTTGAACATTAATGATTGTTTCCTGAAACACAAAAAGAAATAATTTTGCTAATAGCAAATAATTGACCCCAACAAGACACACCCTGCAGTTTACTGTCACATTGTGGATACTATAACTTCATGCACGCAACAAACAGAACACAACAACCAAATAAAGAATACAAGCAGGCGTCTAAGTATAAGATAAACAAACCCTAGATGTAATCTTCCAACGAACTGACTGAGGGAAATCATTAATCTCCAACTCTTCTTCATATTTTACAACTTGGTTCTCGAGTGCCTTCGCAGTCGCGTCTTGTGGTGTGTAGTTAAGGCGTTCGTTCAACCTTTCAGCCAATTGTTGGGCAACAGTTTTAGCCTGAAATGTCAGATCAACAGCATGCGTCAACAAAAAATTAAACGGCGTAGTTCACTGAAAACAAAAATTATCGATCAACTTGCAATATATCGACTTTTCATGTAAGGAACTAGCATGGTGCCTGAAAATTTCCAATTCCGATTCATTCCGGTTTAGATTCATGTAACAAATTCCGATTCAAATTAAATCAGAGCCCTTTTGGCACCCTGGATTCAACTATTAATTAATGTCGTTCGAATGCCATTTTTAT
The DNA here is from genome assembly GCA_030248215.1 of Enoplolaimus lenunculus. Taxonomy (NCBI): domain Eukaryota; kingdom Metazoa; phylum Nematoda; class Enoplea; order Enoplida; family Thoracostomopsidae; genus Enoplolaimus; species Enoplolaimus lenunculus. The sequence continues at coordinate 44,183 of JASANG010003564.1, forward strand.
GGTAAACTTACTGACATACTAGCAGGAGCTGCTGCATGGCCTTTCATCACCGCTTCTGCCGTCTGCTGTGCAACACCTCGTGCACCGCTGCCAAGATTTTTCATTGAGTCTATTTTACGGGCTAACGCTTTTGCTTGAGCTATTTTGTCGGCAAGTGCTGAAATAAACTAGATAATCAAAGTGTTTAAATTCAAAGCGACCGAAATTATATTTGACAATAGCACGCAGAA